>QANZ01037291.1:47280-66026 GCA_003254925.1 Chamaecrista fasciculata | reverse complement strand
TACCCTGTGGTTTGAAACTTGACACTTTGGTACCCTGTGGTATTCTCCATTAACACTTTGGTACCCTTTGGAGCTATTTTGTAATTTTAACCACAACAAATTTTGCAAAAATTACATAATGACCCCAAAAAATTTTCAAAAAATTACAAATAGGTCCCTGAATACATATTATATAGGGACTAAAATGAAAAATTTAAAATTTTTTGGGGTCAATATGTAATTTTTGTAAAATTTATTATGGTTAAAATTACAAAATAGGTCCAAAGGGTACCAAAGTGTTAATGGAGAATACCACAGGGTACCAAAGTGTCAAGTTTCAAACCACAGGATATCAAAGTGAAACAGGGTCAAACTACAGGGTACCAAAGTGTAATTTACCCTTATTTTTATACACTTTATTAAACTTGTTATAGTTTAGCCAAAATTTAATTATAACAAGTTTAATAAAGTGTATAAAAATAAAATTATCTCCTTTTTCGAAAAACTTCCCGTCCCCTTAAGCTGTCGAATGGTCAATGCAATAATCGACGATCTTCATCTACTGTTAATCACTAAAACTCAGATAATTTATATTAACCCATCACGCAGGAATAAGGTGCACGTGACGCATTGGTCCACTCGCTACATTGGAACTTTCCTCATTCCTAACCTAGAAGTAAGACCCGTGAGATACAAAGACAAACAAAAAGCTTGGCTGAAAGGGAAAGACTCAACACACTCAAATATAAGTCAGAACCTCAAAGAATGACACATAAACACATATATATCTTGTTAAAATAAGCAGCTATTGTTGTCACCAAAATAAATAAAAAAATAGCAGCTATTGTCTAATCGCCACTACAGGTAAAATCCCCGTGAACCTAATTAGAAGACGTTAAGTTTTCAATTTACCCCCACTGAGAAGGTAAAATCCCCCACGTTAAGTTTTCAATACTTCCTTCTCTGAGAAGGTTTTCAATTTACCTTCACACACAATGTGGTAGAAGACGTTGTTAAGTTAAACTGAAGGATTAAAGTTCATAAAATCAGCGAAAAAGTTAAAAATAAAAATAAAAAAATGGAAAAGTTTGGATTGGCAGAGAAATAAATAGGAAAGGATGGCCGAGGCATGTGAGAAAAAGCAAAGCAAGTCATGATTTGTATCAGCAAATTAAGCAGTTTCCACCCCCACTCGCTGTGTCCCACTTTAGTAAATTTGTCTCCATGCAATAATTCAGAGAACCAGACAACCACCCACCGCTTATTAGCTTTCTTTTTCGAGGAAACCTACTATTTGGTCTCTTATTTTTCACAGTTTCAACTATTTGATCCCTGTATTTTTGAAATAGACTATTTAGTCCCTAAAAAATTAGAAATGTCAATTCGTTAGTCCCTGTAGTCTAATTCTGTTATTAACAATAATAACTTGGCCTTTAAATGCACATGTAACACGTTAAATGCCACATATTTAATTATTTGCGATCACCTAAGTTTGAGATTTGGGAATGATTCAATAGTTTATGTCTTATAGAAGTTTCACGTGTAATACAAATATTTGGGTCTGACTCAATTTCAAGCCGGTTTAATTGTGTTTGTTGGTCTTGTTTTATTAATTTAGATGATTAGAATGCTAAAGTGGCATTTAACAGTGTTATGTAAGCATTTAAAGTTTGATAGCTGACGATTATGATAAATGAGAGATTAAATAGTTGACATTTTTAATTTTGGGGGACTAAATAGTCTATTTCAAAAATGTTGGGACCAAATAGTTGAAAATGTGAAAAAGGAGGAACCAAATAATAGGTTTTCTCTTGTTTTTCCTTCCCCATTCTCTCTCTTCTCACGTTCCTCTACTTGCAGTTACATCAAATTACGGGACCGACTCCTTTTTTAGTAACTAACAGCCTCCTCTGTTCTATATAACTCAATACTCAACACTCTCTTCCTCGTGAATTTGATGATGGGAAAGAAAATATCTATTATGTTTCCGACTTTCGTTATTCTCATTCTGAGTCTCTCCATCATCGCCATGGCGACGATGGAGAAACATACTTACATCGTACACGTTGCAAAATCCGAGATGCCAGAAACTTTCGAGCATCACACAGCCTGGTACGAATCGTCTCTCAAATTGGTGTCCGATTCAGCCGAAATGATCTACACTTACGAAGAAGCCATCCATGGATTCTCTACGAGGTTAACCGAAGAAGAAGCTCGTTTACTTGAAACCCAACCTGGTGTTCTCGCCGTGAACCCGGAGATCAAGTACGAGTTACACACGACTCGGACCCCCGAGTTTCTCGGAATCGAAAAATACGCCGATTACTCACCCGACTCGAACCCGATCGGAAGTGACGTCATTGTCGGAGTTTTGGATACCGGCGTTTGGCCGGAGAGCAAGAGCTTCGATGACAGCGGGCTCGGGTCCATCCCAAGCGCGTGGAAGGGCGCGTGTGAGTCAGGCACTAATTTCACCGCCGCGAACTGTAACAAGAAGTTGATCGGAGCGAGATTCTTTGCCAAGGGTTACGAGGCGAACTTGGGTCCGGTCGATGAAACCAAAGAGTGTCGGTCACCGCGGGACGATGACGGCCACGGGACTCACACTGCTAGTACTGCCGCCGGGTCGGTGGTTCAAGACGCTAGTTTGTTCGGGTACGCGCCGGGGACGGCGCGTGGGATGGCCACGCGCGCGAGGGTCGCTGCCTATAAGGTTTGCTGGAAGGGAGGATGTTTCAGTTCTGATATATTGGCCGCGATTGATAGGGCTATTCTTGACAATGTTAATGTTCTGTCTTTGTCTCTCGGTGGTGGGATGTCTGATTATTACAGAGACAGCGTGGCGATTGGAGCATTTGCGGCAATGGAGAAGGGGATTTTGGTGTCTTGCTCTGCGGGAAATGCTGGTCCTGGTGAGTTTAGTCTCACCAATGTGGCACCATGGATAACTACAGTGGGTGCGGGCACACTGGATCGGGATTTCCCGGCGTATGTTAGTTTGGGCAATGGGAAGAATTATTCCGGTGTGTCTCTTTACAGAGGGACTTCTTTGCCGGAATCTCCGCTTCCTATTATATATGCAGGGAATGCGAGTTCTTCCCCTAATGCGAATCTCTGTATGATGGGTACATTGACGCCGGAGAAAATTGCGGGGAAGATTGTAATGTGCGAACGTGGAGTGAACGCTAGAGTTCAAAAAGGATCCATCGTGAAAGACGCCGGCGGTTTGGGCATGGTGTTGGCAAACACCGCCGCCAACGGCGAAGAACTGGTGGCCGACGCGCATCTTCTGCCGGCGACGGCGATCGGCGAAAAAGCCGGCGATGCTTTAAAGAAATACATTTTATCTGATCCTAAACCAACGGTCAGGATTGTTTTCGAGGGAACGAAGGTGGGAATCCAGCCGTCACCAGTGGTCGCGGCTTTTAGCTCTCGTGGTCCGAACTCCATCACGCCTCAGATACTAAAACCTGACCTCATCGCTCCAGGTGTCAACATCCTAGCGGGGTGGTCAAAAGCAGTGGGGCCCACTGGATTAGCAACGGATAATAGGCGCGTGGATTTCAACATCATTTCAGGCACGTCCATGTCATGTCCTCACGTGAGCGGCTTAGCCGCTCTGATCAAAGCGGCTCATCCAGAATGGAGCCCAGCCGTGATTAAATCGGCTCTGATGACAACGGCTTATACGGCTTACAAGAACGGAGAAAAGCTAGTAGACAGCGCCACAGGGAAGCCATCCAAGCCGTTCGATCACGGGGCAGGACACGTGGACCCCGTCTCGGCCCTTAACCCGGGTCTCGTATATGATATCACAGTGGACGATTACCTAGGTTTCCTTTGCAGCCAGAATTACACAGCAACACAAATCGCCAGCGTGGCAAGGAGAAAATTCGAGTGTGACGCGAAGAAACAATACAGTGTGGCCGCATTTAACTACCCTTCATTTTCGGTGGTGTTTGCAATAGGAAGTGGTTTCAGCGTAGTGAAACACACAAGGACTTTGACTAATGTGGGACCCGCGTCAACGTACAAGGTAACTGCCACGTCAGATGATCCATCAGTGAAAATCGCGGTGGAGCCTGAAGTGCTGAGTTTCAAGGAGAAAGAGCAGAAATCGTATACGGTGACGTTCAACGGGTCGGGTGTGATACCGGTGCATGTGTATGCGTATGGTCACTTAGAATGGGCCGATGGGAAGCATGTTGTAGGAAGCCAAATAGCTTTTAACTGGTTATGATATAGTTAAGTTAGGTATTGATTCTGTTATACACAGGAAGGTTGATCAAAGAGTCATCACTCACTCGAAGATGGGTGTGCTTGATTGGCCAACTGTAATATTTTAGTTAATAAAAAAAAAATGTTATACTTATGCTGCTGAATATTTAAGAAAGCTGGGAAATAGTGTTTGATTGATCCCTGGGAGAAATTTGTGTATTTCTTCCAGTGTACAGCGTTGGAATTATATGAAATTGCAGCCTTACTCGTACATTATAAATTCTTAATATATCTTGACTTTGGACCACTATACTGTGTTGATGCTGGGCGATTGGTTGGGCCTTATAAAATTGGGCTATCTCACATACAAAAAAAATGTGTTTCATTGGTTCGTTTTTGCAGCTTCCTATCCCGAATTTTGTAGTCAGAACGTAAAGATTAAGGATATCTGTTTTTTCTTTGGACAAATGAATTCCGTTGTATAAGCATGTGATGTTAAGAGATGCAGTGAGGCGGAATTTAGTCTAACCTACAGACATAATGATGGATCAATTTCTAAAGGAAGGGGGAAACATGAAAAAAAGGAAATAGAAAGAAAGAAAGAAAACTCTACGCTAGTTTTATTTTAGGCAACAAACTCTCTTGAACTCTTTTGAACTTTAGGGTATGTGCATTTTATTCCTCATACACTTTAAAGTTATACAAAGAAGACCATCATCTTAAGATTATATGCAAATTGCAATTGACCCCTCCGTTAATTTTTTGTTAAATATTTTATAGAAAAGCTTAGTCAACACTTTTATTTGGTCTATTCATCTTTACTAAAAGCCACGGTACTTCCATGCATGTTTAAATCGGGGCTTCCTTTATATGAGGGTTCATCGTTTCTAGTCACTTACAATGTTGTTCCTCTCGTNCAACATCATCAACATGTGAGAGTTGTGCTACTCAACTTCACAAGCTCTCAAGGACCTAAGTTGGGAATTTTTTTTTGAAAGAAAGGGGGACTCGTCCATCTTATTCAATCAGCAAATACCCTCTTATATAGAGGGAGTACATATGAAATCATAAATTCAAAATATCCTAAAAATCAATCACAAATCTAAAAGATATCTCAAACAGATTATTATGAGAATAACAAAAAAAAGATAATTTTAATAATCTTCCTAAAATCTACTACTTGCTAACAAATTCATAATTAAATAAATACAATAATCAAAATAAAATCAATTTCCCCAAGACTCGGCCAAGAGGTCAACCGTGCACATACTCCATAATTTTTGAATTACTTAACATTAAAAATAACAATAATGCTAATTATTCTTAACAATTCCTCCCTTAAACTGAAATTTCTTCACAAGAAAATTCAGTTTAACGGCATAAATCTTCAACTTTTCCATGGACCTTTTCTACGAAGCTTTTCTTCTTTCCATAATGATGCATTTTCTCATCATTTTGCTAATGATGCACTCTCTCATCATTAACCCATTGGAGCACCATCTCTCCAAAAATCATCAAATCTTGAACGCTTCTCACAAAAGATCCACTTCTTCTTCTCTACTTTTGCAACGTCTATCTCATCTTCTTCGAGTCAATTCTTTCACCGAGCTCTTACAATTATTCAACACAAATCTCAAATATAATGGCGAGAATTCGTTCCTTCCTCCCACGAGCAGAATTCTTTGTAGCAACATCATCAACATGTGAGAGTTGTGCTACTCAACTTCACAAGCTCTCAAGGACCTAAGTTGGGAATTTTTTTTTGAAAGAAAGGGGGACTCGTCCATCTTATTCAATCAGCAAATACCCTCTTATATAGAGGGAGTACATATGAAATCATAAATTCAAAATATCCTAAAAATCAATCACAAATCTAAAAGATATCTCAAACAGATTATTATGAGAATAACAAAAAAAAGATAATTTTAATAATCTTCCTAAAATCTACTACTTGCTAACAAATTCATAATTAAATAAATACAATAATCAAAATAAAATCAATTTCCCCCAAGACTCGGCCAAGAGATCAACCGTGCACATACTCCATAATTTTTGAATTACTAATATTAAAAATAATAATAATGCTAATTATTTTTAACATGTTGTTCCTCTCGTCTTTGGTTTGGACTCTATTAATGATCACTCTTGCCATTATCAAGAATGAATCTTGCTAGCAGATTTTCTGGCTTTGGTTCATTACATTGAGACTTCTTCACACTTTGTACACTCGGCCAAAACAAAAGTAAAACTATCAAAATGAGTTAATTTAGGGATGGGTTACGATTCACTTAGACTAACTCACGTGAGCTAAAATTTTTTATGAGTCAAGATTTTACCAATCCAACTCATCAATTTGTTGAGTCAGGTTGACTCATTTAATTTAATAATTCATTTTAAAAAAACAATTAAAATATATTTTTTCAGCCATTTTTTTAAAAAAATCAAACAAAGGCTTGATCGAAGCTCATTGACAACGTGGATCGAAGGAGTGCTCTAGTGGACTCAATGACAGTCTAGTTCGATTCTCTTCTCCCCATTGTTGGTCTAAGTCTGGCGTAGCTGAAATTATATTTTTTTGAGTAACTAAATAATTTTTTTTTTAAAAATTATATTGAGGCTTTTTCATTTTCTAAAAATAAAATCATTAATTTATTTTTATTATAATTTTAAATTTTGACAGCAGGGAAAAAAAGCTTGAAAGACAACATTCTCTGGACCACTCATTTGCTCAAGTTTCGAGACATAAGTTAGGCAATTTATGCTGGATCAGCTGCAGCCTGCATGTGTTTAGTTGGATTGTTTCTTTAACGATGTTAATGAATAAATATAAATTACTCAATAAAATTATCAAATTTGTTTGTTAAATGTGTGATAAGTCAAAATTTACCCACTCATAATTTTTCATCATAGTCTTCTTTACCACCATCTCTTTTTCAAGAAGGAAGTAGATTAATAAAGCAAGAAAAACCATCTTTTCCACCTCAATTTCCACTTTTTTTAAGTTTACTTTCTTTTGTGCTTTTCTCTTCCTCCTCTTTCTTTTTCTCTCCCTTATCTCACTCTCTCGCGTGACTTTGTGCAGTCCCCTATAACAATCCCAATTGTTTTTTTACATACACCACCCAACCATAAAGCACACAACTTCACACTTTAATCATTACTACCATAAGCACCCATTTTCTTCTCCACTAATCTTGGGGTTTATCATTCTACATTCAATCACCACCACACATCTCACTCCTCCCCTAATATCTTATCATAATCAACCTCAATAATTATAAATTATTTCCCACCAATGAATTCAGACATCGAGTATATTGGGTGACAAGAGAGAAAACTTCATAGGATCCTTTAACACATAATGATTAACCTCAATTATAGAACTAAGTGTAAGGGAAGACAGAGACAAAGTATAAAAGATCAGATGTAACAGCTTGAATATCCTCACGAGAAAGTGAGAGTACAATATTACTATAAATTAATTCAAATTAAAGGAAACAACGGCATGCATCCTATAATAAAGGCTTAATCTATGATACTAATTAAACTAAATAATTACACATCCATCAAATCATAATCACGAGGTGTTTGATAGCAAATTAGCTTCCTCCTCATTAGGATAATAGCCATAGGTTGCATGCGAATCCGAAAGCTCCTTTATCCATTCAAACGTTCGACGACGTGACATGATGACCTTCTTGATCATCCCCTGCTTTTGCCTCTGCTTCACAACTTTTTCTTTCATGGCGTGCGTTGTTGTACAACTTGTACTACTTTCTGTCTTCTTCTTCTTCATCATCATCATCGTGTTAGTGTCACAATACGGCACCGTTTCGATGGAACACTTACACCCACTCATATTCATGCCTTTCCCCACAAGCTGTTTAAAACTACTTTTGATATCATTACGCTTGTCGCTATGATGACTACTTCTATGACTACTACTACTATTGCTACTCACGGAATTTCTATTTGCAACAATATTATTATTGTTACTATTATTATTATTATTATTGGTGCTACAACGAACTTTAAGATCTTGCAATGCTATTATCTCTGGTGCGGGTACTACACCCAAACGGAAAAAATCCCAAGCTGATGATGATGATTTTGATTTTCTACTGCTGATGAGATTATTATTATTATTATTATTATTACCAAAACTTACTTGTTTTTTGGAGTTTGATACCTTTGGTTGAGGCTTCGGGCTTGGATAATGCGTGTGATGAAAGTGATTTGGCATTCTGGGTAATTTGGGGATTTCTGCATTTGTGACCATATTATTATTATTGGTGGCGGTAGAACTACTACTGCTGCTAATACTGCTGCTTCTGCTGCTATAGCTCCTGCTCATCGGCTCGCTGCCGGTCGAACTGTGATCCGTGGTCGAGCCGGACCGGTTCAACCCGGTGGAGGCGGCGGTGGCGGCGATTGGTTTAAATTTGCGTAGTGGGAGGATTTGGCCTTGGAAGAAAATTTCATCTGCAACACACATTTCTGATTCTTCGGACCATAAGCGAAAATCGAATTCTTCTTGATGATGATGATGATGAGAATCTGGTTTTCTTGATAGGTCCTCTTGTTTGATCAAGATATCTGGAAGATCGCATAGTGATAATGCCTCTTCTTCTTCTTCTTCGTAATCATCTTCCTCTGCTTCTTCAATTAAAGGCTCATGTTTTCCTCGGACAGTGTTTGAAATTGTCGCCATCAGAGACGAAAGAAGATTTAATTCATTGAGTGATATTTGAAGAAGGTGAGAGAGAAAGAGAGAGAGAGAAGTGGAATGAGTGAATATAAAGAGGAGGAGTAAAGGATGGAATAAATAGAATGGTGTGATGTCTGTGAGTGAAGTGAATGGGACTTAAATTAAAAAGAGTGTCTTTATTTTTTGGCAAAACCATTCTTTTGGTCCTCAAACTTTACACCAATTGCCAATTTCATCCCCAATTATTTTTTGCATTCAATTTCTTCCCCAGTGTTTCACATTTTGGTCAATTTTATCTTTTGACTAACTTCTTTCAATGAATTAACGACAGACTTTATTATGTTTTTTAATCTAAATTAAAATTTGAGTTTTTTATTCTATCAATTTTACATTATATGTTATTAGTCACGTACATTCTGTCGTTAATATTTCAGTAAAGTAAGAATAAGGGTGTGTTTGGATGGGGTGTCAAGGGAAGAATGGAGAGGAGTGGAAGGGACAAAAAATAAAAAATTGTTGTTTGGATTTTTTTAAGGGAGGAGAGGAATGGAGAAGGGGTGCCTCCAAAGCACCCCTTGGCACCCCAAAATCTAATTTTTGCTGGCCCCCCAAATTGGGGTGCCAAGGATGGAGATGACAACTTTAAAAATTTAAAGGCAATTATACCCCATGATTTTATTAATATTATTGATCTTTCTAAACCCTAATATTATTTAGTACAAATTCAGGGACCAAAATGTATAAAATTATTTCAAATATTATTAATTTATGAAAAGATTATCATGTGTCCATTCCTGTCCTCACTAAAAACTCCCAAACAACATATCTACTCAGTCCATTAATATCCTTTCCACTCCACTCTGTTAGTGTCCATTAATGTCTTCTCCTCTCCATCCTCACTAAAACTCCCAAACATAGCCTAAAAGATAAAATTGACCAAAATGTGAAATATTGAAGACAAAAATGACTATAAAATAAGATTGGGATGAAATTGACAATTGATGTAAAGGTTGGGTACCAAAAAATACTTTTATTTTTTTTTTTGTAGTTTTGGAGAGAAGAAAAGAACAGTGAGATGTTTGGGCCGGCCACTAACAGAACCAGTACGTCTCTGCAATCGCTTTTGATGCTATTCTTTCTTCTCATGGAGGATTTCAATTTTCAAGTGGGCTTCCTTTGGCTTCTGCATGCTGAAAACTCTTAAAAGCGCTGGTGGGCTCCACATTCTGCTTATTTCAAATTCAATTACTATCATCACCTGAAAAAGATAATCATTTTTAATTCAAACGCAGTAACAATTACCAAAATTAGTATTTGTTCAAGAAAAGAATAATAACAAAATTATTGGAAAAATGTATTGGAGGGTACCATTTCTCTCTGTTTTTAGATTTGAATATATGTAAGAGTAAATTGAGAATTTTGATTTCTTAATCATTATTGAGTCGACAACTTAATTTATAAAAGATTTTTTTTTACATAAACAATGAAATTATATAATAAAAAGAGATCAAAGATACATTAGTCAATACCTACAACTTAAGGCACACCCACATCGCAAAATTCAGCAAAACAAAGGGAACTAATAAAGTTAGGCATACAATCAAAAGAAACAAAAGGCGATCTCTCCTTTAAAGCATATTTAGCCATATTATCAGGTCAAGAGTTACTTTCATGACACACAATTTGAACTAAGGTTTGTTGGAACTCTACCAGCTTTAATCTGATTGAGTGAATAATGGGAGAAAAATGATGAGAATCATAATGTTGGGAGTAAATAAGATCAACAGCAACCTTGAAATCAGATTCAACAATAATGCAAGTTAAACCTAGACTTTGAGCATGCTGAATATCGAGAAAAATACACATTTTATGAATTATTGAAATATATATTTTAGTACGTGAAAAATCAAAATGACATACTTATTAATCTTTTTTATGGACGAGATAATATATCATTTTAATCATTTATAAATTAAATAGTTTATCGATTTGATATTTAGAGTATAAATATGTATTTGAATCTTTTAGTGATCGAGTTGTTAGTTCAATTATCTTTTAGAGATCAAATTATTAATTTAATTTAGATGGAATGAAAAAGGTTTAATTTCTTAGTTCTGGGTCACACTCTTGCAGAAAATTTTATTGCTGTTTTTTATTTTTCACATTGGCTAGAGAACTCTCCTAAGTGCATTATGGGTGTCCTAACTTATGAATCTTCTTGATTAATGGAGTTTTATTCATTAAAATAAAACACATTATGTTAAAGTTATGTTCAAACTTCATTGAAAAAAGTGTTTATAATTATATTTAGTTCCTTTAATTCTTTATTCATGATTGTCTCTAATAAAAGAGACATATAGAAAAAATTTTTAAAAAAAATCCTGTATTGGACTATTAAAATATATTATATATTTTAAAATTAAAATATAAAGTTTGATACAAATTAGAAATAAAGAATTACAATTATTGAACGTTTTAATCCTCTATAAAAGTGTTCTCAATATCTCAGCAAGGGTTAGAATTTAAAAGTCTTGATTTTAATGTTTATATTGTAAATATTTTTTAAAAAAAATAAGTAATTAAGGAAGTTCTTCATTTTGTGTGTTTTAAAACTCAAACAATAACTAGTTAACTACATAAGAGGTCTTTTTAATTTTATTTTAAAATTGAAACTTTTGATTTGTTTTTGAATTTATTTTATCAGTGTACTAAAAATACTACTTAGAATGTGATTAAATAATTAAAAATTGAGTCTTTTAGAAAACCAGCTTTCCGTAATCTTTTCTAACAGGACCATTACCACTTTCAAAACAATGAACTTTTGATTTTTTTAGTCTTTTTTAACAGGACCATTACCACCATGATAATTTATATATGATTTTTTTAGTTTTTTTTTAAATGTATAAATTTGATTAACCTACTGTTACATCATCGTGACATATTTTTTTAAACACCAAATAGCACCAATCCAAAACATACACTGATACACCGGTAACCAAAAAACATACACCAGAAGAACATCAGACAAAAAAACCAGCAAAAGTACAAAACAAAAACGAACAAAGAAAACAGACAAAGCAGAAAAAGAAAAACCCAAAAAAACTGTCAAAACTACTAGCGATATCAGATATGGAGAAGAAGCTAGGTGCAGGAAATCAAAGAACAATTAATTCAAATCAAAATTGGTCCAAATGTGCGATCGATACCAAATTAAAAGGAAAATCATTCCACTATATGTCTCATAAATGTCAAAGCAAAGTAAGAAATCAAATCTTGAGGAATGTGTAGTATTTATACATGCCATGGTGATCATAAATTTTGTCCTAATTGCCTAAACTTACTGGAAAAAATAGACCAATTGGCATAGTGCAAAAAGCCGGACCGTCATTAACCCGGTGGAAGGCTCGGGTCACTAGTTCAATGGTTCAACTGTTGGGTCACTGGTTCAACCGGTTGAGCCGATTTACTTAAAAAATAAATTTTCAAATATACATATTCATTAAATACACATTAATATCTTACAATAATTTAAATATAAAGTAAAAATTAAACACTTTAGTATCTTTTGGAGTTATTTTGCAATTTTAACCATAACAAATTTTGTAAAAATTACATATTAACCCCAATTTTTTTTAAAAATTTCATTTTAGTCCCTAGATAATATGTATCTAGGGACTAATTTGTAATTTTTTGAAATTTTTTTGGGGTCAATATGTAATTTTGTAAATTTTGGCGGGTCAAACCGCTTCACGGTTCACCGGTCTACCGGTGACTGGCCGGGTCAACTACACAAACGGTATTTTTGTTTTTTCAGACTGTCTAGTGCTCGGTTTACCGATTGAACCGCCCGATCCGGTCCGATTTTTTATACTATGCCAATTACTACCAATTCATAGGATAAGTTTTAGGTCGTATCCTACTATTGTGAAGAAATGAAGTTGAGTTACAAATAGAATTAAGACTTCATTAATTGTTGTGCTAACCAAAACTCTTTCAGAAGTGTTTCTTTAATTCTACATATATTCTTTTAGTATCTAGAGAGTTCTAGTGACTACTTTTGTAAAACTTAGGTTGGTGAGCCTTAAGTGAGGTTACTCTGATTATTGAGAAATACTCTGATTTTTACAAAAAAAAGACATAAATAATTGTGTTTTACTTAATTAAGTAGTTTTCTATATCGATATACAAAGTGAAAATAAGATTTTAAGTAGCTAATTACTCAACCCTCTTATATTTGGCTAACACATTTTTTTCTTCTCTATGCAAAGCAACCTAACTTACCCTGTTTATTTTTTGTAGCCCAGGTTGTGTGCATTATGCTCTTCTTTTTCTGTTTTGGGTTTATTAGGCAAGAGCAATCTCAATTTGACTGGAAAAGCAACGTCTTATTAATGAAATAAGACACCTTTTCTCTCTAACATGATAGAAAAGAGAACCCATTATGCCTACAAGAATAAAAGGCATTTTTACCCTTTTTAGTGTTTTATTTTTCTTCTTGTTTTTTTCCTTTCTCTTGGTAGAGTTTGTGAATTAGTTGTTATGGTACTTTATTTGGCAGCCACCTAGCACTTAGGTTTACGTTTAGAGCTCTCAATTAGTGTTTACAATAGATTGCTTCTGCCTTCTAGTTTTCCCTTTCTATTCTCATTCTGCATACGAAATCTCTTTCTTTGACAATTACAAGATGCGAATTTTTAAAGAATTATTGATTTTCATTTGAGTTATGGTTAAATCAATGATATATGATTTACTATCACCAGATAAATAAGGTGCAGAAAACATACTTAGTTTATCTTGAATTTGGTGCAATAATTAGAGGTTAAATTAAGCTATGATATGCTCCTTGATTATTTGGAATTGGTTACAGAAGTAGACTTTCAAAATACAAGGCTAGCAACAATTTGAACTTTGAAGGCCCAAGGATTTATTCTAGAGATTCTATGTGTGACGAGATAAAGCATTCACTTTAATAAGTCAGAGAAATCAGGAGAGATTTAGGATTAAAATAAAAAGTTTGCAAAAATGAAAGGATATGCTCAAGAGATAGCCAAAATACTCGGTGTATTAAGACAAAAAAATAAAAAGACATGAATCCGGTATACTTGGATGTGTTGATTATTTCACTTCTTCTGACATTAATAGATTCGTTCATACTGCAGGCACAACTATAAACAAAGCAAAAAAAACAAAAAACTTGATAATGTGATTATGAAAGTGATATAGTCCAAAATTATAAAGCCAAACCAATTGACAAATAACACATTTAAAGTTGCACTTGTCCACACAACTTCAGACATGATGCACTGGGGACCAAGTTTTGATTTGCATATTTCAATAAAAAAGGGTGAATGATAATGATAACAAGAAAACTGTCCCAAAAAATCACATATATAACCAAACAATAAGATATCATTTCCTATATTCTCAAACCAAACAAAGTGGTTTCATTTTTCTTTTTCTCTTTGTTCTGAAATTTCTTTTTCAATTTGAGATTGGCAAACTGTTCAGAACGATGCCGTTAGACAAAGATCTGTAACCATTTGTCGCATTCTGTTACTGATCACTATTACTAATAAGGTGAAATCTTATATCAGTTAATTAAACCTGAAAGCAAACTTGGTCCTATCACATGAAGAAATTTAATGATAGAAGGTATACAAATTAGGGTGTATTTGAAAGTGAGATTATAAAAGAGAGAAGAGGAAGGAGAAGAATGGAGATTTGAAATTTTTTGGCTGTTTCTCTTTCTGCCCTTTGAGCTTGATTCTTCAATTTACTTTTACTGATTGCTCTGTTCTTTCGTTCCTTTAATCATCAACTGTGCACTCTCTTCTTTATTTCCGTATTCTACTGCATTCACTTTCTTATCCTTCTCTGTTGTGTCATTTGGCCACCCTTAATGACACTTGATGAGTGATGAATGGTAAGGACAAATTATTTTTTTGTAATTGTTTTTGAAACTTTTTAATAGTAAGTATTAGAAAAAGGTAAATTACACTTTGGTACCCTATGGTTTGGTCATATTTCACTTTGGTACCCTGTGGTTTAAAAAATGACAATTTGGTACCCTGTGGTATTCCCCATTAACACTTTGATACCATTTGGAGTTATTTTGTAATTTTAACCATAACAAATTTTTCAAAAATTACACATTGACCCCCAATATTTTCAGAAAATTACAAATATGTCCCTGGATACATATTATCTAGGGACTAAAATGAAAACTTTAAAAAAATTTGGAGTCAATATGTAGTTTTTGCAAAATTTATTATGGTTAAAATTACAAAATAGCTCCAAAGGGTACCAAAGTGTTAATAGAGAATACCACAGGTACCAAAGTGAAATATAACCAAACTATAGGATACCAAAGTGTAATTTACCCTAAAAAAATTAAAAGTACATCTATACTATTATATATGTGTGATGAGTGTTTTATTATGAGCATGCAAAGCACACTAGTCTTTCAATGAATCACCCATTAAAAACTAGTTATTAAGAAGGATGAAAAACTCAAAATCTCCTAAAGTATCTTACATTATGTAACCTTCTTAATGTAAATTTTGTTGTCAAGCTCAATAAATCAAATCTAACATGTATATAAAAGTTTGATTTCGCGCCTATATATGTGAATATTCTAAGTTTTTGAATATACATATATATGTTTAAAATGAATTAATCATGTTGGGACTGTGAACTGGAAAGCATTTGGGTGTGCCTGTTGTGAGTGTGACTATCACTAAACCATAATCAAATAAAGTGCTCCTGTGACTGTGGTTCTTATATATTTGTTTATTTATGGTTCTGTGCTATTATGAGTAAAGGGAAGGTACGGGAATCATGTGAAGAAAAAATTGAAGCCTCATCAGACAGAAAAAGAAGACTGGTATAAATGGTACTCTCGGTCTGAAAAATAAATCCATAAATGTGTATATAGAAATAGTGATTCCATAAAATAAAAGGCAAGGCAAGCAAAGATGTTTTTGAATTGAGAATTTTAATACTTCATATGAAAAATAAAGGGACCAATAATATAAATTTATATATCCACTTACATTAGTTAGCCAAGATCGTCTTTTTCTCCTATTTCTTTTTTTGAAACACTCTAAAGAATGTATATGGGGAGCTCATTTATTTTTACGGAACTTTCATTGGCTAGATGAATATATTTTCTTTTTCAGGTTTATACAAAACTTTTATGCACATATCTTAAAATTAAAAAAGTTCTTATCTAGCAATCAAGAGTTCATTTGTAAAAATAAATGAACTTTTAACAGCAGAGCTCAACATTCTACTATATCAATGGGCTAGTAGAAAGGCACCTGATTAACTAGTTTAATCAACAATTCAGATCTTCTGTATTTAGAGGTTGTTTGAAGTTTTTTTAGTTGAAAACCTCTCAAAACTCACGCCAAAACGCATTGTTTTATTTTGATGAAACGACATGTTTTACAAAATGAGATTATCACATGTCAATATTGAAACGAAAAAGACAAAATTGAATGATAAAAAATTGACTAAATACAAATATCTCTACATAGTCTAAATTCAACGAATTCAATTTCTTTTAATAAATAGATGAGTCTAAAATATAACTTGATGAATAGAAAAAAAAATATATAAGTATACTTTATAGTTTATACGGAATTATATTCAAATATTGCATTTTATACCCGGATTATTTCATATTTTTTTCATGTGAGTGATGATTTTATTGAATCGAATAATGTCACTCGAATTTTAACAAAATGATGACTAGATATAAACATTTTTTTCTACTTTATTAAATTTATCATCCAATAGTACCTATTAGTTTTATCAAAAAAAATCCAATTATTTCTAAGAATATAAGTGATGCGTATGAATGTAATCATAAGTATAACGAAAGTAGTATAATATTATATTTTTGGTTATAGTGATTTATTACCCATGGTAATCAAGATCGAGATATTCGATCGTAAGATTGTGTAAGATCGAGATCTTTATAAGGTCTACCTTGCCAGATTGCACATAAGATCGGAAATGACTGAGATCGTAGTTGGATCGCTATTTTTTGGGTAAGATTGCAAGATCCTAGAGATCTTGATCAGATTTTGAATTTCTTTATTTTTCTTTGCATTTTGACATTTTTTTAAGAGAAAACATATTATTTGGTCCCTGAATTTACACCGAGTCAACTAATCAGTTCATGAATAATCAAAATACACGATTTGATCCCTGAAATATTTCAATTATCAACTATTTGGTCCCAACTAATTTTATCTTGAATTTATACTTAATTAATACTATTTGATCCCTGAATTTTAATTAACTTTATACTTTTTGGTCATTGAATTTGTATTAAATTTATACTATTTGGTCCCTGAATTTGACTCAAGGACCAAATCGTTGACAATTGTAATAATTCAAGGACTGATTAGTTAACACGGTGTAAATTCAGGGATCAAATAATAGGGATTTTATTAAATATTACTAAAAAATTAATGTTATTACATATATATTATTTTTTTAAAAGAAAAAACTAAGATCTTACTATCCCTGATCTGATCTTCCTATTCGATCTATCCTGTGCTCCTTCCAATCCTTAGCAAGATTCCGATCTTGTTATTACCTTTTTTTTTTGGGACGAAATAGTGATTTATTACCTTATAACTGAAATTTATGGTTGACTGCAAGTTCATGAGATTTTCATTTTCTTTTTCAAAAACAAAAAAAGAAAGAGGCCGTGAAAATCTTTGGGCATAATGGCATACATTTTTTTGGTCTGAAATAAAATCCAGAAGTAGCTTTTTCTTTTTGCACCATAACATCAGTTGAGTGGGCTTTTTAGATTCTTTTTTGGCCTGGGGCTTTTTAGATTTTTGGTGGTAGTAATTGGCTTAAAAAAAAGTGTCGTCATAATCAAACTAAAATGGATTTAGCAAAATGTTATTCTTTTAAAAAATAGCGATTAAAGTTAAGGAGTTATTAAAAGTCATACTCATATACATATATGAATGGCAAGAAAGAATAAAAAGAAAAGAAAAATACATATATGATGGAAAACTAGAGGTCACGCCACAATCACCATTTTAACCACCTATAAATAACACCTTTTGATTGGCCAAAAAAAAAAAATAACACCTTTAGCATCTCCCATTGAGAATATACTTGATATAGTGTTTTTGCACAATATTTTAAACTCTTGTGACTCTATTGTGATTTATTTAAAAATAAAATTAATAATTAAGTCTTTAAAGAATCACTTGGCAATTTGATTATTAAAAGAATTTAACAGTATATATGCTTGCTAGTCTCTAGAAAAATTAAATGCTATAAATCTTTTGATTAAAAAAAATTAATAAGTATATTATTTGATTCTAACTAAATTGTATATATCAATATTTTAAAGACTAAATTGTTAAAGCGATTTAATTATTAATTTACTATTTATTTAATCAATAAAAAATTTAATAATTTGAATAGCTCTTCATCCGTCGAGTGAAGGGCTAGAGCTACGAACCATGCCTCACTAATTCACATTTTACATTTATCCATTTTATTATTATATCACTAATATGTTTTGTATACATCAATCTAAAAATAAGGGCCTGTTTGGGAGAACAATAATCCTAATCCAATCCAATCCAAATGGATTGGATGAGATTATTTTTTAATTGGATGAGATGAGATGATGTATTGGTGTTTGGGTGATTTTATTGAGAATGATGTTAAATAGGGTGTGAAATTATATAAAAGGGGTTGTAATGATTGTGGTTGGTAGAAAAAAGTAGATGGATTTTTGTGATTTGTATAGGGGTAGAAATGGTAGGAAATAATGAGATGAGATGAGATGAGATGAGAT
>QANZ01037291.1:0-32578 GCA_003254925.1 Chamaecrista fasciculata | reverse complement strand
GTGTGTGTTATTTGTTATATCTTTTGAGTTTGTCATAATTTTCTAAGCGTCTTCTGTCATGGAAGTTTTTGTTAATCAAGCCTTAATTTTGGGTACATGATAATCTTGGACTTTATTCTTGGTGTTCATCTAAAATTTGGTCAAACCTATCAGATTTAAATCTTTATATCATGAGTCTTGATTTATTGATCATGGGAGCCTCTTGAGTTTTTATTATATATATATGTCCATTATCATGTTGAATTTTTTTTTTGGCCTGAATGTTGAAAATTCTTTTTACTTTGCTTGTTTGAATAATATGTATGGAGTTTAGTTTTGTATGAAGTTTGGTCTGAGTTTTGCCGGGTTGGTTCCTCTTGTTGGTGGATCCTGGGTTAGAATATGTGAGATTTGCTTGATCATTTTATCCACGTGTCATATGTTGAACTAATGAACTTGACATGTGGAGTTGGCTTTCTAATCATATGTTGCTAAGTGTCCTAAGTCCTAACTCATGGCGTAGCATATTAGTCATTTGTCTCCTTTCGTTCTTAGCTGCTTAGTTCCTGCAAAGTATTGTAGAGTTCAATGGGTATATTACGTTAGCAAACAAAATTTACATTTTCACTGCTCCATGCTCAAAAGTTAACCCAATTTCACTATTTCACTCATTTGGCAATTCTTCCATCACATGAGTGATGCATGTTGCGACTGTCTAGTGGACTATTTTATTCATTAAGCTTCCTTCTGTGTCATAGTTTTCTGCATCACAGGCCCACTTCACGTCATTCTTTCAATAAAGTGTATAATGGGCTCTTCGAGTGGGCCTCACAACTCCTTCCTCAAGGAACATGTTTTGGGGTTATTTTTTCATCTCAAAATGGGTTTTTATCATGCGCTATGTTTGTTTGTTAAAAAAAAAAAGTTTAGGTGAGTTAAGTTTCGAGGTCTATCAAGACCCGGGCATACTTTCAGGTTTTAGGAGCACTTAAAGAGGTACTTACAGATCGCTTACTCACAAAGCTCTCATATCGACAGTGGGATTCGAACTTAAAACTTTGTGAGCGAACATCATGCGTTGTGTTTCAATCTCTCCTCTTTCCACAATCAACCTTTTTTTCTATAAGCGAGGAACCTTACTCTTTCTCCCCTTTGTCAATGGTGCATTTTTCTACTCATGCTTCAATTGGTTCAAGTTCAATCGCTTATCCAAAATCTCTCCTCAAGGATTGATTTTTAAAGTATGAAAATACTTAGTTTGATCTTTAAAATATTAAAACAATATATTATTTAGTCTGTAAAAACATACTTATTACTCTTTTATGAACAAAATAATATACTACTTTAATCTTTCAAGGATTAAATAGTACACTATTTTAACTTTTGAATATTTTAATCAATGAATGATTAAATTATTAATTTACTCATTTTCATATGTGTGAAGCAATGAGTTGATGCCCCCTAAGTTGTAACACTGTAAAATATGAAAATTGTAAAACATATCCACATGCCAATAAAAAAATCACTGGAAATGTAGAACACGTGAACTAATTATCTTTCATCGTCTCTAGAGTTTGTTTTTTTTGGCCAGATAGTTTAGTGCATTCAATTTGGTTATAAAAATTTATGGTGTAAATATATTTTTAGATCTTAATAAAGAAGTATGTTTTCAATTTTTTTCCAATATTATCAATATTATCTTCTTAACGCAATCCCAAATAATTAATGATATATTTTTTTTCAATTAACTAATTAGATTCTTTCAATATTTAATACAATTTATATCTAAGTTCAAACGATAAGATATTTTTATAAATACTCAAAAGATTTTGGATGAATTGGAAATAATTTTGAATTATGAAAAGTAAGATTCAACTTATTATTTTGTTTTTTGTTTTCATTTTCATTAAGAGTAAAAAAATATAATTAATAATGTATTTAGGATAATTTTTTTTAAAAAAATTCAGGAAACAAGCTCAAAATAAGAAACATTAAATATTTCTAAAAACTAATTTTTGATGTTTTGTAATTTTACACTTTATTATTCAAATAATATGATATCAAACTTAAAAAAAATAAACATTATAACTATTTAAATTAATAGAATTGAAATATAAATATATAAAAAAAATAATTTTATAAATCAGACATATTTCTTAATTATTAAAACTTAAAAATAAAAAAAGTAAATACTTTTCTTAAACGGTTAAATCAAAATGATTTTTTTCTCTCTTCTTGTTCTAGGTTTCCACTTTCAAGTCAACTAACACTACGTGCATTTGATAACTGGTCCGTAACGGGGTTTTGGGCCTAGTCTCGGTAACTCCGTGACCATTACTTAACGAATTTTTTTTTTCTTTTTGGGCCATTTTTGGCGACCGTTACTTAACGATTTTAACTTCGTTTTTTCACACGTTAAGCGCGTCAGTTAACGCCGTTGTTCTTTTGCTCTCTCCTTCCTCGTAATTTCCTACAGCCGCATTTTCCACGTTAACCCTTTTGTATCTCTCTCTATCTGCAACCCCAAATTACTGTGTTGGAACTTGGAACCGTTGACACTACGAAGAAACTCCATGAAAAGCGCAAGCTCACTAGCTGAGCCTACTGATCCGTGTCTCTGAGTAGCCTCATCATTTCGATTTTCTCTTCATCAATCAATGATTCTTCCTCTCTCCGAGCGTGGCCAGTTGGTCAGGCTCTGTAGCTCCAAGGATTGGTCCAAGGCCATTCGAATCCTTGATTCACTCATTTCTCAGTCATCTGCAATCCAAGACATCTGGTGTGTATTAAGCTTGTTTCTACCTCCATTCCTCGATCTTCAATTTTCGCGATCGATTATTGTGAATTTGCTCGGTAATTTGATAAGCAATTTGTTTCTGACGTTGCTGCTTTTAGCAACCGAGCCTTCTGTTACAGCCAACTAGAGCTTCACAAGCATGTGATCAAGGACTGCGACAGAGTTCTTCAGCTTGATCCTGCGCTTCTTCAAGCTTACGTTCTCAAAGGTCTCTCTCTTCTCATCAAATTCATTCACAAATTTTCATAATCTATGATGTTAATTCGGCTGAATTTCATATTATAGCTAAATTTTTAATTGAGCTAGTTCGCTGGAGTAAGAATCATTCTATGATATCATGCTTGCCACTTTCCCCAATGTGCGGCTTAGTCTTTAACTGTTAACATACCTGATGACGGAGATTGGCGCAGTTTATATTCTCTTGGATGTTCCAGGGAAGAAACCATGGGTCATTAGTTAAATATATGGATAAATGTTGTAAGACAAATGATTGGATCATTGCAGCCAGTAAAGACGATTTATGTTCACTTGCCAGCTTGTTTGTTGATGAATGGTGAACAAAGATCAGTTTGAAAATTAAATATTTGAATTTGTTCACAATGTTTTCGGTTTAAAATGATGCAATCCTTTTGTCTGCAATTGAAGTTTACAGAAAATTTCACATGCACTGATGGTCGATGTTGTATCTTTTGAACTTTTGCTGTTTTTTTTTCTGTCACTTAGGTAATGCGCTCTCTGCATTGGGAAGGAAAGAAGATGCTCTATTGGTATGGGAGCAAGGCTACGGACATGCTCTGCATCATTCTGCTGATTTGAAGCAGTTGCTAGAACTTGAACAGCTTTTGATAAAAGGAAAACAAGGCAGTGACATAGAGTATGAAACAAATGGGGCACCAAGGCTACAACCTGAAACAGATTCTCTTAATAATAGCAGCTCAAGTGAAAATTGTAAGAATAAAGACAGCTTGAGAACGGAAGGTGAATTATGTGCTGCTGTTAGTGATAAATCTGAGATCTGCCCAAAGTTTACTGATCAATTTGATTCAAGAAATAAATTACATGATGAAGACAAAGATTCAGATAAATTTGATGATAAAGTGAATGGAAGCCCTGATGTCCTTGATAAATTGAGTTATAATTCTGAATCATATAATGATTCAAGTGACACTTCAGAATCATGTGATAAAGCATCCACGAATAGTAGTGACTCCATTGACCTCACTGAAATCTTTAGAAAGCCAAGTAATAGGCTTGACTTTTCACATAAAAGGAATGATGAAGCAAGGAAAAGTAAGAAGTTCTGTGTTGCTCGGATTTCAAAATCAAAATCTATAACTGTAGATTTTCGACTCTCAAGGGGTATAGCAGAGGTCTGTTTCATGATTTTAGCTGATTATTATAATCATATGACAGCTTCTTCATTACTATATTGAGGTGTTTAAGATTATATTTAACATTGGAATTGTTTTGCAGGTTAATGAAGGAAAGTATGCTCATGCTGTATCCATTTTTGACCGGGTACATTTTTATCTTTACTAATGATATGCACCCTTGGTTTCTTTTTTTCATGCATTTGTTACCTTCTCTCTACCATCATAAAAGAAACTGTAAACCTGTCTCCATCTATACCCAGATGCTGAAAGAAGACCCTGAATATCCTGAGGCACTGATAGGAAGAGGGACAGCATATGCATTTCAGCGAGAACTTGATGCTGCTATAGCTGATTTTACAAAGGTATTTAAGCAAACACTCTCTGACAGGTATATAGAGATACGGGCATTTCCTTTACTTGTAATTAGCTTACATTATGTATATTCTAGGCTATTCAATATAATCCAGCTGCTGGTGAGGCATGGAAAAGGAGAGGTCAAGCCCGAGCAGCCTTGGGGGAGTTTGTTGAGGTGAGGTGGCTTAACTTATTTCTTACTTCTTGTTTCTGTCAAACCTGTTGAAATTTTACCTTAATATCATTGCCAATTAAATTCTTTCTATGTTAACTGTGTTTGGGTAATTTTAGGTAAAAAAGGCTTCACACTGTGTGGCATCGATGTTTGATATACTTCATAAAGTAGACCCATTTTATTATATAAAATGGAAAGTGTGTATGGTTTTGACTTTGCTAAAGTTTAAAGTTTGTTATTTTGGTGCGGGTTCAAGTGCTACTTAAGCATCACTTAAAAGTTCAGGCTTCCAGTTAAATGCTTAAAACCCTAAAACAGTTAATTCTGTTGGGTACTAAACTAAAGCAGAAGGTAAGAGTTCTGTGGTCTGTTAATGAGACGGATTTTCATTATATGATCTATTAGTCAGAGTTCTGTTTTAAAGCAAATTTGAGATGTGGGTAGACTGAAACACTTGGTACCTGTTATGATGTCATGCCTTCAAGTAGTATATGGTTTTTCTTCCACACATAACAGTCCACACATTTATTATTTTCAAATGATTAACAGGCTATTGAAGATTTGACTAAGGCATTGGAGTTTGAACATAACTCAGCAGATATTTTACACGAGAGAGGTAGCTTGTTTGGGCCCGAGTCTTTCATTTCCATTTCTTCATATGAAGAACTAGTTTACCATATAATGACTAAATTATGCCTCTCTGTCTCTCATTATAATGTGCTGATGCATGTATGTATGTTGGGTACCTCACTACCTCCTTGATGTCAAAAGGAACTCAGGTTTATGCAGCAAGAGTTTTTGGTCATTAGCATTTATATTATCCTGTTTTCAAACATAAGTTCATATTTGTAACAAGAATATAGAGATCTATTAACATTCCTAAGAAAACTAAGGTCATTTCTCTTATAATATTTTGAACATTTTTGAGCCAGTTTATGCTATTTTTTCTTGTACTTGGGCTAATTGCAAAAACTAATCAATTGTGAAACTGAAAACTGCCATATTTATGAAATTGGTTTATTACCAAGTCACTTATAAATAGCCTTGCTCAATTCAGACGCTCATCTTTTTATGAGGAATAATCATTTTACTTCTTGTAATCAAACTTGTTGGTGAAGGAAATTGACTCAGTTATTTATTTTGTGGATATAGTGTTGAATATAGTGGTCTTTTGCAAAGCCCTTTGGCTCAGGACCAGCATAATGAGTTATTAACAGAAATTGGTAACACATGAGAATTAGAGAAAGTTTTTGGAAACTATTGTTTACTTGGGTTTCTTTTTGTTTATCTATCTATCTTTCAGGGGGGAGTTCTTCAATTATTAATGCTGAGTTGTGAGGGCTATTTTTATTTGTCTCTGTCCTCACCCTCGTCTTCCTCTTTTTTCTTTCTGTTGTTCATATTTCTTTTTCCTTTTTTCCTGTTTCTTGTGTGCATACCCTTGGCTTTTTGTTAAGTTGTCAATGAGAATTTCATGTTAAAAAGTTTAATTCTGCATCAATATGATATTATATATATAATATATATTTGAGTACCTTAGATATGTCTATATAATATATGTATTTTGTAATACTCAATCCAGGAATAGTCAACTTCAAGTTTAAGGAGTTTGAGGCTGCTGTCAAAGATCTCTCAGCTTGTGTGAAGCTAGAAAAGGATAATAAATCTGCTTACACTTATTTGGTGGGTCTTTTCTTAAAAATAGAATTGTCGTTGGGTCTGGTCTCTGATGTTGGTTTTCTACACAACATGACGTCTATATTTTCACTCAGCACATATATTCTTTAACAGGGTTTAGCATTATCTTCAATTGGTGAATATAAGAAAGCTGAGGAAGCACATCTAAAATCTCTTCAGCTAGACAGAAATTTCCTCGAGGCATGGGCACATCTGACTCAGGTATCTATAAGCCTTTATCTAATAAGAGGTTGGCATGTGGCAGTGATAGCATTCCAGATAAGCAGTTTCTTATATTATTAATAATTAATAATTAGTTATATTTAATATTATAAGGGGTGGTTACTTTTAGTTATTTAGGCTTTTATTGTAAGGGTAGTTATAGGATATTTTATGGCAGTTACTTATGGTAGACTATAAATATGTGTTGTAGGATTGTAATGCATTATTGTGAATGAATCAGAATTTTAGTTATCCTATTCTCAATCTCTATTCTCTCAAGTATGGAGATTCTCCTCCTTGAGTCCCTCTCTTTTGAATCCTAGATTCTGGGGTTCTAACAGGCAGAAATGAATGTTTAGAAGTTTTGAACTTGGGTGGAAAATTGATTCTGGTGAACCTGATTCATCCATATAGCTATTATTTTGTGATTTAAAATGAGAACTGTTGTATACTTGCACGCTCTCTGGCACCTTGGTTATTTTTCTTCACTACTTGCATCCATCCCATTTTTGTCTGCCTTTGTTCTTGTTTCACAGATTCAACCGGAAGTAAATATTTTATAACATTATTTCAAATCTGTCGTTGCCTTAGATCTGCTATCGTAATAATTTCAATTGTTAGCTTTGTTTTGAATGTGTATTTTTGGCAGTTCTATCAAGACTTAGCAATGCCAATAAAAGCCCAGGAGTGTATAGATCAGGTGCTGCAAATTGATGGGAGGTAATTATTCTTTCTTTTTTAATTAAAAGAATGATAGGGTGTAATTCTGAAATGATTTATATTTTTGTATTATCAATATTTCTTTTATCTTTTTCTCTCATTTGAGGAACATTGGGCCTGTTCACTTTATGAGACCCTCATTGCTTGGGTTTTGATGTTAGGTTTGCGAAAGCTTATCATTTGCGTGGCCTGTTGCTCCATGCAATGGGAGAGCACAGGTATCCTTACAACCTTATCAGCTGATATATGGAATAGATTGATTTTTTTTTAACTGAAATGATTGTTCCTTGTTCAAAGCTCTCAATAGTCTTGCTGATTAGGCCCATAGAAGTATGGAAGATTTTTACATATAGTGGAAGAGTTACAAGCAGTAAGAGATGCATATTTACATGGTAGAGAATGGAAATAAGGTTAAAAACTTCTAGAAGGCTAGAATTATTGAGAATATTAAGAGGGACTAAGGAGAATTCATTGAGTGGAAATTTAGAATATTTGGTATCTTTTATGAAATTATGACAATTATTTTACCTGAAATGGGACCCCTCATTTCATTTGTAGTGCAGCAGTTTTTTAGTTGGAAAAGTTGGTTGGTATTAGAAAATCTATTATGAACATATATAAGGACTTCTCAGTGGAATTCATCTTAACTTGCAAAGAACAATTGGATAGTAGCGATTTGGGGTAAAGCTATTGTAATTTGTTGATTGCTTTGAATTTATAATAACACCTAGAGCTCCTAGTAAATTTCTTTAAAATTGTTCCTACTGTATTAACATGAGCTGGTTTGGAATCCTATGTTTTACTACTTTGATCTTGTTTTTTAATTTCAATGATAGGAAAGCTATCAAGGATTTGACCATGGGGTTGAGCATTGATGATGCCAACATTGATTGCTTATATTTGAGAGCTTCGTGCTTTCATGCCATTGGACAATACAAAGAGGCGGTATACTTTTTTTTTTGTTGGCTTAAATTCTAGTTTACATTCGCCTGCCTTTAACTTAGCTTCTTTTCTTTTCTTCTGGTAGTTGAAAATCTTATTTACATTTGTCTGTCTTTAATAACTTTTTTCATTGGTCACAGGTCAAGGATTATGATGCTGCACTGGGTGTGGAATTGGACTCAGTAGATAAATTTGTGCTCCAGTGCCTTTCCTTTTATCAGGTTTGTAATACATCTAAATCTTCTAACCTTATTCTGTGTATAGAAGAGAATATGAACACATTTCCTTTACTGAACAACTCTGTTGTCTATAGATCCTTCGGATTGTGTAGTGAAGTTCCACATGCAGCAATAGGTTAAAGCAAGAACCTACTAATATACATACTGAGACCATTCTAATGTGAACTTGCAAATTTCTCTTGGCATCAAAATTTTGTAGTAGTTCCCCATATGTCTCACGTGTCATGTATTTCTATGTTGAGACCTACCAATATGACCTCCTTTCTCTTGATTTTTGAATTCCTGTGGCTTCATATACTGGCTGGCTATGTTCATTCTTTTATGCATAATGAAATTCTACTGATGTACTTGTACAATAGTGGTACAAAGGGAGTTTACATGATCCTTGTTAAGTTTCACACTTTATGAACCTTGTTCTATGATGTAGTTATGTAGAATCTTTTCTTCTTTTGCAGAAAGAGGTTGCTCTTTACACAGCCTCAAAGATTAACAGCGAATTTTGCTGGTTTGATATTGATGGGGATATTGATCCACTTTTTAAGGTAAGTTGTCTAGATTTTACCTTCTTTTTCTCTTTTAGAATTTAGAATGTTATTCCTCTGGGACTATCTAGTACACTTTGGGCTTGAAGGAAAAATGAAAGTAGATATATTGGACTTGAAAGTAGAATATTCTGGGATTATAACCCTTCTGAATAAAGCTCTCCATCCGTTTTTGGACTTGGAGTGAGTGTGGGTATCATCTTTTAATCTTTATATTGGTTCATGGTACCGGATTCTAGGGGACTTTAATTTAAATGATGAGGTTTAGTTTTGTGAGCAACTGCATGAGACATGCTTGACATTTTTGACAATAAATTTAATTAGCAAGAAAGTCAAAGCATCGCTTCTGAGTTCTGAGCTGAACTTTCATTTCATAAGAAATCTCAATTTTGAGAATCACTTTTCCTAAATAATTCTGAAGTTACTTTCCGTTGAATATTTGGCCTAGGAAGACCTGATCAGTGCTTCCTTTTGCGAACATGAAATTTCATATTGTAGTATGAATAAATTTTTAGGTTTCAAAAGCATTGAGAAAAAGTTCGATGTCAGAGTTTTTTTTTTTTTTCAAATTAGTTTTGGATCCCACTTTGACTTTTGTTATACTTACGTTTTTTCTTCATTATTTTCAGGAGTACTGGTGCAAGAAATTGCATCCAAAAAATGTATGTGAAAAAGTTTATAGGCAACCCACTTTGCGTAAATCTTTAAAGAATTGGAAGCTTCGAAAGCAGGATTTTGCCATTACAAAACAGAAGGCTGCTCTTATACAGGCTGCAGACTCAATTGGCAAGAAAATCCAGTATGATTGTTCTGGTTTCCTACCTAATAGACGACAGGTTCAGTTATTCAATCTGTCAATGTCTATATCTAATGGTTTATTACTTGCATTGATTTTTTTCTTTTCTTTTCCATTAAACCCTTCTTTTCTTGAGGGCCTCTTTTAGCTCATATTGCAAAATAAAATTACAAAGCTAAAAGGAAGGAAAACTATTGTGTACTATATATTATTTCGGTAATCTGAATTCCCCATCAGATAAATTACCAGCTGCTGGTGGCCTTATGACATTTTCTTTTATAATTATTGATGGGTGAATCTACATGGACTTTTCTTTATTTCAATTTTGATTTCTTTTCTGGGGTCCCCAAAGTGAACATTTAAATTTAAATGTGTTCTATAATCAGTTCAAATATATGAAGAGTTTATCTGGGATTGCAATGGGTTGTTGCTTATTGTGGAACAGTTTTTTTTTTTAATTTATTTTAAGTGGAGTTTCATAACTCATAAGAAGTAGTGTGAGATAGAAACAATGTTTTTGCCAAAATCATTTGACAAGCATGTCAAAGTTATTGTGTTTCCCAATTTCTGTGGAAAGAACTGATTTTCATTGTCAAATTACTAAAAGGGAATGTTTTTTAAGGTTGGTAAAAAATTTTACAAAATGTTCTTGTTTTCAAGACTGACAGATTTTGTTCCCAACTTTGGATCTAGTGCTTGTCTTCATTGATGGGTAGGTTTGATAATTAATTACTGGCACTGTTACTTTGATATTTTGACATATTATAAATGTATTTAGCTTATTTTTTTGCTGTTTGTGATGTCATTTTCTGACCAAAGCTATCGCTATGCTGCCATTATGATGTTCAAATTATTTTCTGGGCTGTCTACTTAGTGACATAGCATCAAATGTCATAGATTTCTTAGAGCATTTACTGATGTGTTTATTCTATTTATTGAGCTTGATAACAATCTTTGTACAGTCTTAATTCAATGTGCAATAGTGGTGTGTTTTACATAAAAATGTAATTTTTATTTGAAACCAGTACCCTATTTAATTATATGACTCATTCTGTACACAATGTTTATTTTTTTGGTTTTCTGTACACTATGTTTTGAATATCTGCAAGTTATAGTTTTTCCTTCATAATTTAGATAGTTGTCCAGTTGACATCTAAAGTTACTTTTGTTCAAAATGTCAAAAAGTTTAGTTATTCACATAATGTTGATAACTTGATATTGCCATTGTTTGATCTGCGGATACCAATTTGCTAATATTTCCTCATTTATCAGCATCGTATGGCTGGATTTGCTGCTATTGAAATTGCACAAAAGGTCTCAAAGGCTTGGCGTTCCCTGCAAACAGAATGGAAATATTCTAATAAAAGCAACTCAAAGCATGCAAAAAGATCCAGGAGAAGGGAAAGAATTAACATGGCTAGTCAGAATAGAGGAGGTGCAGGATGTAGTACAAGCAGTGCCTTAGAAATGTCTCCATATGGCACTGTAGATGAGAGATCATTTTGCCGCTCCATGTCATGGCAGGATGTTTACTCATTGGCTGTTAGGTGGAGACAGATTTCTGAGCCTTGTGATCCGGTCGTGTGGGTTAACAAGCTAAGGTATTCCAACTTTGGACGAATGACTCCAGTAGACTGTATTGTCAGTGAGCCCATGTTTTGTTCAAGCATTTCACATGTTACCTATGTTTCTTTGTATTTGAAATATACATAGATTCTCTTGTTCTATATACTGTTGTTTTTCTGACTTTCTGGTCTCTATGAATAGTTGATAGTGCTATATAATCTCATCTTCTTAGATGCGTATTCTGTGGTCAAATGAGCAATGGAAATTCTACATCTATTTGAAGTCCCACCTCTCTTATTGTTCTAAGTCCATATTAATATCTTCAACCACACCTTCATATGAATAAGGTAATTTCCATAAAATGTAAAAGATTGTTGGTGCAGACTAGGTATCTTTATAATACATTGACCAAATCAAAACAAATATCCCAAAACTTATTCTCGGGCGCTGAAGATGGGGATGAATACATTTAAACTTCCAGGGAACATTTTCGGATAAACCTCAATAATAAGTCCACAAACAAATATGATATGTTAATGATTTGAACTCTATTATTCTTAAAAGTATCTGATTTCTTAGTAGGGTACATTTCATAAACTCTTGTGATTTTTTAAATGGAACTTTGTCAATTAATAATCACAGCCTTTTACTTCTCTTGAATAGGTTCATTATGATACTTTTTTTGAAAAAAAAAAAGAATTATGGTTCAATTAAAATTCCTTCAACATTTTAGTATTCTGTTGTTCACCCAAACTCTCTCAACATGGAATAGACTTTATAAATAAGTTCTCTTCATTCTTTCTTACAAGTTTTAATGGAAACTCATTTAGATATTTCACATGGGATTTTTGCAATTTAGCACCTAAGTGTTGTATGTAGGAATTCACTCTTGTCCCTTTAATTTCAATTGTTCCACTTGTCCCTTTAACATTTTTTGTTGTAATTTCATCCTTTCTTGGATGTTCTTGGTATTTTGTCTGTGTGAAGTTTTATGGACGTTTGATGGAAATATGGTGGCATTTTGTTTGCCGTAAATTGGTGTTCCTTTTGTTTGAGCTTAAGAAAATTGACAGAAATATATGGAGCTTAAGAGAGAGATGATATTGCCCTTGCTCTGAGAACTTTGATTACTTGATGGTGACATGGAACATAGAGGAGCGATTGAGTGAAAATGAATTTTGATGGGAGCTAGATGGACTGAAAGTCTAAAGTATATTTTTACATTCATGATATTTCATATTTTTTGAAATTTTACTTTTTGTTTGTGGCTAAGATTGATTTCCATTAATCTTAGTTATGCATTTGGCAAAATATTATTTTCTTTTATGCTAAATTATATACTTTGTTTTCGAGAATAGGTTCATAGCCATATTGGCCTAGTAGAGTTCTGTTTAGTGTTTTTATGTTTTCTTCAAATTATCATTTGGCTAAGTTAAATGTAATCTTTTATTGTATTGGATTTGAAATATCTATCTGTTTCTTTTTGCTGCAGTGAAGAGTTTAATTCCGAATTTGGTTCTCACACATCTATGGTTCTTGGACAAGCCAAAGTTGTCCGCTATTATCCCCATTATGAACGGTAAGATGAGAGATCATTACTGTATATGCCTATTTTAGTTTACTGGCTTTGGAAATGCTCATTACTGTATATGCTTCAGGACATTAGATGTTGTGAAGACTCTCATAAAAGAGAGATCGTTTGTCTACAGCAAAACAGATCAGATCATCCATCTTTCCAAAGATGGGAAATTAGAAGATGTGAGTTGTTTAATAGTTGATTTAGATCTTTTGAGCCTTTGTGACTCTAAAATCACGTGATTCTTTATGCAAGAGATCTCCATCTTGATGATCTGAAAGAATGCACCTTTGGAATTTTTTTTTACTTTTCTACATGTCATGTTCACAAAATATCTCTTATGCCCCGAATTTTTCTGAGTAATGAAACCAAAGTTGCAGGGAATAAATTTTTTCCTTATATATTACTTATTTTTGTTTGCAGTAGCATGTAATTTTAATAGACCTGAACAGCCTTGTCTGAAGATAGGGTAAATGTGCAACCAATATTTAAAGTTCCCAGTTAAAATTGGCTCTTCTTTTGCTTCAAATCAGATACATTTTGTTGTCAATAGAAACGAATCAGATCAATTGAATATGTAATATGTATTTCTTTTTAGTCAGTTTAAATTTTTTTAAGCAACTGATAGAAAGAGGACATACCATCTAAATATATCAAAGCTCCTAGTTACAAAATTAGCATTTCTTTGTGGCTTAAAATCAGGTCAACTGTGTTGGTAAAAGAATTTGAGAAATTGTGGTATGTAATCTGTAAATTATTTTTTTATAAAGTCAGTTTTAATTTTATAAGCGGAAGAGGACATCCGATATAAATACATCAAAGCTCAACATTTGTATTTTTTAAATCAAGTTAATGCGTGAAGAATCTCCATTGCTCATAAATTGCCGAATTTAATTATGTTCTGTTGCAGATCTTATATTTTATTTATGTCTTTAATAACATAGTCTGATATGGTATTTTTGCAGTCAATGTTATTTTTAAAAAGGAAATCTTAATGTTTGATGTGCAGATCATGCATGCAAAATCATGCTCTGATCTTTATAGAGTTGTAGGTGACGACTTCTGGTTGGCTACTTGGTGCAACAGTACTGCATACAAAGAGTAAGTTTGAGTAGTGCAAATAAAATCTGGGGAACATATAAATTCTTCAAATGCTTAATTTCTGGGTGTTTATGCTTCTTCAGGAAGCAGTTTGAAGGGACAAGGATAACACTTACGAAAATGTTAGTACCAAGCTTTATTTTGAAAACTCAAGTTCTTTTCTTTCTCATTCCCTTTTGTTTGCTACAGTCTATCACTGTCATGCTCTTATTATTTGCACTGACTAATATTTTTTCAGGGGAGAACATGGTTTTGACTTTGCAATTAAAACACCGTGTACACCTGCTAGATGGGATAATTTTGATGCAGAAATGGCAATGGCATGGGAAGTATGTACTATGTTACTCATAATGAACGACGTTTTCATCTTTTATTTAGCTGATAGAAATACCCTTTTATATATATTAATTTATGTGGTTTTGTTACTTTGTTTTGAAGCTAGCTAATAATGTTTTTTTACCATAGATTGAAGGGAAAAAGAAAAAGTATCATTACCATCTTTCCCAGTGGTCTAATGTTTCTTCCTAAATTTTCATCTAATTTTTATTTGGTTTCCAATAAATATTGACATTGACCTTTTATTCATCTTTTGGGACTAGTAGGCTCTCTGCAATGCTTATTGTGGTGAAAATTATGGATCTACTGATTTTGACGTGCTTGAAAGCGTGAGAGATGCAATTTTAAGGATGACATATTACTGGTATGAAATCATAAAAATTGTGTAATTATGTGTGAGCTGATCAAAATTTGTTAATTACCTTTGTCTTTTGGGACATTGAAGTTGATTCTGTATATCTAACCGAACCGCTTTCAGGTATAACTTTATGCCACTCTCTAGAGGATCTGCTGCTGTGGGATTTGCAGTTATGTTGGGTTTATTGCTTGCTGCCAACATGGAGTTTACCGGAAATATCCCACAAGGTTTACAGGTTGATTGGGAAGCCATTTTGAACTTAGATCAAAACTCCTTTATGGAATCCGTTAAAAGTTGGCTATACCCATCACTGAAGGTGACAACCTCATGGAAAGACTATCCAGATGTTGCATCAACTTTTGAAACAACAGGATCGGTTGTTGCTGCTCTCAGCTCTTCTGATGATTGAACTCCTTATAACAATCACCAAGTGAGTTAGATTCTCACACCTTTTTTTTTAGAAGTTGCATACGAATCTCTCTTGTTAAACCCACGGGTATGTCACACAAGAAAAGATAATGGCTTCATTCAGGAAATAATTCTGTGAAGTACTTTAAAAAAGACAAAAACTGAAGCCAGAGAGATGATAAAAGATAATATAATTAAAAGCTTAGTGTAGATGGTTTACACTCTGCTGAACTTCACTAAACTTTACACATCAAAACTTCAAGTGATACTTTTCCCACTCATTCATGTGTCCACTAAAATGAAGTGAAAACTTATTTTATAGTCTTTTAAATTTGTCCTCAAATTATGATTTAGTCCCTAGATATTAGAAATGCATTTTAGTCCCTGATTATTTTACAAACATCAACTACTTAGTCATCAGAGAAAGTTTCAAGGACTAAATAGTTTGTGTTTGTAAAACATCACGATAAAAAAGTGTATTTTTACTATTCATGGACTGAATCGTAGTTTTAAGATAAATTTGGGGACAAAATAAAAAGATTTTCTCCTTATATGAACTTAGCCTATTGATCTATTTTCGGTAGGTCTCTGGTTTCTAATATCTATATTGCTGCTTTGTTTTCATGACCTGCTGGAAATTACTGAAGAACTATGAAGTAATGAAGGATCTAATCTTCCTGCCAGTGACTACTCTGAACCATGCTGCTGAATTAGAGTCCCTTTGTTGCGAACCAAGTTGTAATTAGAGTTTCATGTTTATACAGCTATGAAATTTACCATTTCAGATCATAAAATTGTTGTTTCCCTTTTAAGTTTTCCAACATTCACTCTAACTAAAGTTGTCTGCGGAAAGCATGAAGGGTATGACTAGATCTTTACTGTGTTATTGTTTTAAAAAATATATATATTATATGCTCTTTAATTTATTTTTAATTGATATAATTAGTTTTTTAACACTATGCATTCTTTTTAAAAAAATGAATTTTTTATTATTTTTNGCATCTTCGAATCATAACATCAAAACATCCCCATTGTCATGCATCATGTTAGGGGCTCTTGTGGTATGATTTGAGGATGCAATAGCTAGTGCAGAAAATTGAGTCTTAACCGACAAGTCAGAAACTTGATTTAGAACAGAATAATAAAAACTAACAGAAACTAAAATGGCCCTTATAGTCATAGACGGTACTATCTTCACGCCTGTCCAGATGATGTCGTTCCTACATTTCCATATTACATTAAGACCTACCAGAATTGTAAGCCAAACCTCATCAAAACGATCCCTGTTTCTTTGCCACCACGAATCCAAAATCTGAGCCAACTACAGAATTCACCGTTACCAGAATCTGTCCTCAACAAAAACGGTAGTCCGAACCAAACGGCCCTGGAGAAGCTACACTGTAAAAAAGTATGGGAGACGAAATCATCCGCCTCACCACAGAAAGGACAGACAATCTCACAGTGAAGATGGTGCCAATTGAGATTTGAGAAGGTAGGGATTGCGTTGTTAAAGATCTTCCACACCGTCAGTAGCACCCTCATAGGAGCTTTCGTCCTCCAAAAATCCTTCCACGGAAAAATCATACGAGAGTTATTGCCACAATCCAGATGGTCCACACGACAAAGCAGCTCAAAACCCGCTGCAGTGGTGTACGACCCGGTGACAACAAGAGTCCAAATCCAAGAATCTGGAACCGAACGCACCGGCCCTGGATTATTAACCAAAGACGCCACTTCCCCGGGAGAACAAACTAGATTGATCTTCTGGATGTCCCAATTATGTGTATTATGATCCAGCAAATCACAAACAAGCACCCTAGAAGGAGACCCATGGATATGACCACTCCAAAACCTGCTCCTCATATCGATCTTGTCCCCCATCCCAAGTCTCCACCTAAGATGATCAGTAATAATGTGTGCACTCTGTTTGACTCCCTTCCAAACTATCAACTTCAAGGCACTTGGTTTGAAATCAAAATCCGAATAAGGAGTTAGATACCTCTTCCGAACCCATTGCGAGACTACGGAATGAGGTTTACCTAGAATTCTCCATGTATGCTTTGCAAGAAGAGCTTTGTTGACTAAACCTGTATCACGAAATCCTAATCCCCCCTCTTTCTTGGGTTTAAAAATGAGAAGATGCGCTCATTTCTTATCCCCATTGAACCCCCAAAAGAAGTTGGTCATTACGCTGTTAATAGCTTCTGTAACCTTCTTTGGGGCTTGAAAGCACGACAATTTATACACCGGGTCTGACTGAATAATCGATTTAATTAGTGTGACTCTCCCAGCCTGAGATAACAGTTGACTTTTCCATCCAGCCAGCCGATTATTTATCTTTAGTACCAGGTCGTCAAAATTTTGCTTCAGATCCTGTTTGTCATCCACAAAAACGCCCAAATATTTCCCCAATTTGTTGGTTGCTTCGACCCCGAACAATTGCTTCAAATCTTCCTTTACCAGTCTAAGGGTGTTGGGACTCAACCAGATTTGACTTTTGAACATTAATGCTCAGCCCCGCCTGATCACAGAACTCGTCAAGAATATTTTTTAAGAATTGTGGTGATCTATTATCTGCTCTGAAGAAGAGGATCAAGTCATCGACATACAAGAGATGAGAAACCGAGGGGCCGCTCCGGGCAAACTTAATCCCCTGACAATTGTTTCTGCTTTCTGCGTCTGATACAAGACAAGAGAAAACATTCATGCATAGGATGAAAAGATACGGGGAAAAAGGATCACCTTGCAGGAGTCCCCTGCGAACATCCATTTCCGTTGAAATCTGACCATTAAACAGGAGAGTGAAAGTAGCCGAAGAAATGCAGTTCATAATGCAATCAATAAACCTCTTAGGGAACCCCATACGCTCGAGGACGACCTTCAAAAAATCCCAATCCACCCGGTCATATGCTTTAGCCATGTCCACCATGAGAGCTCCCCACGTCGTCTTCCCTTTATTTGCTCGATGAATAACTGACATGATTTCTGAAGCCAAAAAGATGTTATCAGAGATAAGAAGACCTTTGACAAAGGCATTTTGATACAGAGAGATAAGATTATCCATCAGGCCTTGCATGCAGTTGACCATAACTTTTGAGATAACCTTGTAAATGACATTACAGAGTCCGATCGGGCAAAAATCCCTAAAAGTCTCAGGTCTGTCAACTTTAGGGATAAGCGAAATGAAGGTAGAATTTATGGCCGGCAAATCACAGTTCCCATAAAAAAAAATCACGAACCAAATGGAGAATATCACCCTGCATTAAATTCCAGTGAAAAAGTAATAAATAACTCCTTGTTAAGGAGTAATAAATGTAATTTGAAAATGTAAATATGGTTCAAAATTCTTAAACAATAATAACTCCTTGTCCCCTCATCTTTTAAAGACTAAAATACTATTTTCATTTCTTTATTATATTATTTATACTATTATATATGTCTGAGAGGTCTTCTGGTAGTCGGTCAAAATTATATAATATAAAATTATTTGAAATATAATTGACAACATTAAATAAATAAAAACTAGAATGTCATGGTCCAACTTTTCAGAACTACGTCTATGAATCAGAAGAATTTGGTGATACTCAGTCATAAATTTCAAATTTTGAATTTTAAAATCCTATGAATTCATTTTCATTATTTATAGTCCAAATATGAGAAAAATAAGTTTTATTCAATAATAATTTAATGATTAATTTTGTAATTTAGCATTATTATGTAAACTTATTAATATTATATTGTAGGAGTCAAAAAGTAAATTTTCTCCATATTACTTTATTGATTTGTTTAAGATGTAATAAATTGTTATATTATTTTTAATCGTATGATTAATCTAATGCATAAGATTACACCAAAAGACAATTTATTCATATCACAAGTTGTAGGATAGACCAATATATATAGAAAGGGGGTAAGTTATCTTTACTTTTTTTTTTTAATTTTAATAATTATAAAACTTAAATTAATCTTTGTATGCCCATTAGGGCATGCAAAGCACACTAGTATATAATACTCCCTCCGGTTCTATATATCTGATGTTTTGGAGAACTTTTTTTATTCCAAAATATCTGATGTTTTATAAATTGAAGAGAATATTAATTATTTTTTTTACCATTCTACCCATATTAAATATAGTAGAGTCATAAATGTATAAACATTTTTCAAGTAATTTAATAGGGATAATTTAGTTTTTTTATCTCATTTTCTCTTCATTTTAGGTGAGCTAATCATTTCGTTGGTCTGTATGTGTCTATCTTAAACATCAGATATATAGAACCGGAGGGAGTATAACTCAAAAAAAAAAAGAAATTAAGTGTCTCAAAAAATATAGAAGTGTAATGATATTACATAAAAATAAAATAATTTTTTTTATATTATATAGAAATATAAGATATATATAATAAAGAAATGGAAATGTTATTTTTTATTTAAAAAATACAAATGTTGAGGTCTGATGTATTTATATGGGTTGTCCTCCCCTATAAGTTGCTTAAAAAATTAAAAACGACTCACAAAAAAATAATTTACAGATTACATATCACAATTTATCAAATTCTTTTACCAACACAGTTTACCTGATTTTAAGCTAAAAAAATGCTAATTTTGCAACTAATTTTTCATATTTTTTTACCTTTTGATCCTAATTTCATAATTTCTAATAATTTTTTACCTTTTGGTCCTAATTTCACTTTGGGTCTGATTTGATGTCATTTGTTGCTAATTCTAATTTAACAAAAAAATTATTCGTTAAGAGTAACTCATAACTTTAAATTCTTCATATTCAAATTTAAAATGAGAAATATATTATTAACTTCGTCAAATGAGTGACTTTGTTATGAGTCATACGAGTACAAGCCCTTAGGAGAACCACCCCGCAAAAGTTAGTTGTTGAGGTTAGAGAGCTCAAGGCCTTATATGGTGTCTTACTTTCAACTAACCACCCGATGTGAGACTTGTATCATTACATACCCCTTCGAAAGCCGATGTCCACGGCGGCCTACATTATCGACACTGATCCATTGATAGCCCTTTCCACCTTTGGCAGCCCCATACAACTTCGATTATTCGGCATGCATGACGCATCGTACGTACCTTAATGTTGCATATAGGTCGCCTCCTCCGCGTCGATCGTCTCTCAATGAAAGCACCAATTGATACGATACGATTATAAGTCCTTTGGAGACCCACACTCCAAAAATTAGTTGTTAAAAAGCCCAAAGTCTTATATAATGTCTTATCCTCAGCTAACTACCCGATATGAGACTAGAATCAGACTTGCATTTTAAACTCAATTTAATTTTATTTGTTGACGATTTCAACATAATAAAAAAATACTCCTAAAAATTAATTTATAATTCAAATTTGTTGTATTTAAATTTAAAATAAAAAAGATATCAATTCTCGAATGGTCTTCAAATATCTGGCGATATATAACTCTTTTAGTGATGACAGAGATTTTTTACATTATTCAAATAAAAAAAATGATTGAGATTTTTAGGCTTTTATTAATTATTATTCAGTGCGCACAAAACTCCAGAACTAGTTAGGTCGGATAAGGTGAAGTGAATCTATCCTTCACTGTTGGCCAATAAAAATCTAGTTACTTGTGGACGTGGACTTCTTCAGAATAGCGAGGTTTCGAAAGTATGTAAAAGAAAAAGATAGAGATAGTCATTATCTAATGACATTTGTAATTAAAATTAAGGTACAAAGAAATTATTAGATAAAAAATAATAAAATAAGTATATAATAATATAAATTAGCATATATTAATCTGTAATTTTTAGGAATAAAAAACATACCGAACAATAATTTCAATCACAAAATTATCAAATTATTATATATTTTTCAAATATTAAATTCTATATATATATATCTAATATATATATATATTAAATTCTCAAACCACAATGGATATATATATCCATTGTGGTTTGAAAATTGTCTTTAAACTATGAGATTGTTTTTAGTGTTTTTATCTAATGACTTTTGTATTTTAAATTAAGGTGATATATAGAAAAAATTGTATAAATATTTTAAAATTATATAAAGATAAAAATTAAAAAAGAAACATTTTTTTCAATAAATTATTAAATTTTGTGTTGAAATTTATGTTGATATATTTTTATTAAATAATAATTTTAGATAGTTTTGTAAATATAATCAAAATGAAGTTTGTAAATGGTCTTTATTTTTCAAAAATAAATTACTACTTAACAAATATATATGTTACAATTATAATTACCTAACTAAATTTATTCAAATAAATTTTTAATAATAAATAATATAAAAGATAAACATTTTAACTATTCTTTTTACTTACTACAATTATTATATATTTATTTTAAATAATTTCATATCTCAATATCATTTACAAATAAAATAAATTGAAAAGGAACATAATATATTTCTAAACAAGTCCTAAATCTTCTAATCTCTTTTTCACTCTTCTAATATAAAAATATAAAAAACTTAAAGTCATTTAATAGGCAAAAAGAACTTTTAAACGTAAAATACTATCGTTGAATTATATATAAACATGATTTTCGTCTTCTCTTATTTTGTTTTAATAATTCATATTTTTAGTGGTGATTTTATTCAAATTTACTCCTAATTATGTCCAGATCTTTTATGGTTTGGCTCTTTTTTGTGAAAAAAATATTTCCAGTACTAGATCGACTCAGATTTAATTTTATGGTGAAGTCGGCAGCCTCTATAACCATAAAGTTGAATTCTCTTCTGATAAATAAGAAGTATAATAATAAATATTTTGTTGACAACATCAAGATCAGTAATGAAAAAGTTCAAACTTCAAACAATTGGTGCGGTGCAGGTAAAACTCTCAACTCTGAAAATGTTTAATTATTATGTTTTATTTTAATGTTGACAGAGAATTAAATCTAATTAGATCGTGCTAGCTACCTAACCTTAGATATGTTTATACATAATTACATACCAAATAAAGTGGACTGAAGTTGAACCTATTAAAATTTTTGTCCCTTGACTACAGAGCAACTTGAATGAGATTGATTTCAATTTCCAAATGGACAAGATCTTTTTTAAAAAAGAAAAAAAAATCTGAGTTAATTTACTATATTCACGTCTTTTAAAAAAAATTATAAAAAATAGAATTTTTAGATTTTCATTAATTTTTGTTTTTTAATTAAATATTGTTAAGTACAACAACAAGTAATTGCGGTTTTTTATTGTTGTCTTGTTTTTTAAATAAACAAAATTAACAATGGGAGTATTCTAATTTGCATGCTTAGAAACTGTTTTTCTTTTCTCATTTTTTAAATAATCTATGTATAGTAAATAAATTTCAAGAGAGTTATGTATTTTAGTCTAAACTAAATTACTTATTTTAATTTGTTAAAATGCACAAAATCTTCATGTATTTTACCTTATGCACAAAAGCAAATTCTTATGTAACTTTTTTTTTTTTTTCTGGTGGACAAATCTCATGTAACCTTTAATCTGGTCTAAACTACTTTTTTTTTTCTTTTTGAAAAAATCAATATAATCTTTTAACTTTTTGGCCACAATTGGATGCAACAATAATTAAACATAGGTTAAATAACACAGAAGGTCCCTGTAGTTTGGTCCACTTATAGAAAAGGTCTTTGTGGTTTAAAAAGTGGTAAATAAGGGCATGTGGTTTGCTCCGTTAACAAAAAGGGTCTCATGAGGTATTTTTCATCCAAGCTACGTGTTGTTTTTGAAGAGTGTTTTTTCTATCGAGTTGGAGCTATCGACAAAAAGATCAAATCAAGTTTCAAAACTGAGGTGCTCATTTCACAGTCAAACAAGCAAAGTTGGTCTTCAATTCTGAATATGACGAAGTCTTTTTTTTTTTTTTTTTATAAATCTGAATATGACAAAATCAAAACTATAAGTTACTCTTAACAAGTGTTTTTTCTGCCCAGTCGGAACCGTCAATCGATGAGATCAAATAGCGTTCAAAAGTGGGGTTGAGACCAAAAAGTAAAATGATAAAAAATTGGTTTCAAACTCACTTTCAAGTCCGATTTAACCTCATTTGTTGACGATCTCGATTGGGGCAAAGAACTTATTAAGAATAACTCATAGCTCTAAACTCGTCGCATTCAGACTTGAAATGGAAAAAATATGACTAATTTTGCTTATTTAACTGTGAAACGAGCGACATACTTTCAAAATCCGATTTGACATCATTTGTTGACGACCTCAACTGAATAGAAAAAAGTATTTTTTGAAAGCAACACGTAACTCTGAACTCGTCACATTCGAACTTGAAACGAGATAAATATAAACACATTCAATAGTTTGAGACCAACATAAAACATTTACTAACATTTAGGACTAATATGAATCTTTTGAAGTATAAAAGACTCAAATGAACATAAAATCATAATGACCCTTTGACTCATATATTTAGGATCAAAATGACCCTTTGACTCTTTATTCTTTAGGGTAAATTACATAGAGAGTCCATGTGGTTTGACCCATTTACAGAAAGGGTCTCTGTGGTTTGAAAAGTGTCAAATAAGGGCCCGTGGTTTGTTTCGTTAACAAAAAGGGTCTCATAAGGTATTTATCATCTAAAACTAATAGAATTAGGACATGTGCAACTCACGTGACCCTATTCCACTTACCCAATCCCTAATTTCTCCTCTCCATTGTGCAGAATTCGTTCCTAACTCAAAAGAAAATGGCAAGAATGGGAGTTAAGGTTCGTGAGGATGTGGAGATAGGATTCGATTTCTGCGAAATAGAAGGGAAATTAAGGATTAGGCATGTGGAAATGGGTCACGTGAGCTGCACATTGTCCTAATTTCGTTAGTTTTGGATGGAAAATACCTCCTAGGTCTCTTTTTGTAAATGGAGCAAACCACATGTCTTTATTTGCCACTTTTTAAACCACATGAACCTTTTCTATAAATAGGCCAAATCACTTGGACCTTATGTGTAATTTACCCAATTTTTTATACAACTAAATTGTTTTATTCCATGCAACTAGCATTGGTCTGTCTGAGACAGTGACCATCTTCCTTCGTTGGGGATCTGTTATTTTTGTGGGCAAAGGATGATACATAAAGATTATCAAAGCCGCTTTCCGATCGATTAAGATACTTTTAAGTTTTAAATTTTAAATTTTAGTCCTCCAGAAAGTACGAAATTAAACTTTAAATAAAGGGGTTTCTAAGTTTCTTTCTCACTTTCTTGAATCACGATAAGCTGCCATCGTCCTATAGACCACGTGCTCACAAATCTATGTTGTGCACGCCTAACTGAATTTTGCTCATCACTACCTATGAATTAATTACATGCCAATTAACCAACTCATGTTATACAAATCCCCAATTTAATTCAGAATCCTCCAACAGTAATTTGGATCCTCTATAGTACACTATAAGTGAAATGTAGAGAGAGAAAATGGGTTTCACTGATATTTTTTCTATCTAACTTATTCTTATCTCTCTTTAACACTACACGCCTAAAGTATTAATGAGGATCTAAATTGCTGGAACACACATTGCTTGATGGAGTTCGCTTCATTTTTCACCCCCTTCTTTCCTCATTAATTTGACTTGAGCCCCGGTATGTAACTTCATTTTTCGAAAACACTCACTAGCATATGAATCTCGTATGAACTTTTGTTAGTGTCTGCCGTAGCCGCATTTTCTTGAGACACGCCCACTTGTACTTCCCATTGTTATTATATTTCATTGTTTTTCACTTTTTGAGTTGGAAACCAGTGTACATTACAAGGATGGCTTGTAAAGCTTGTAACTTGAAATGGAGGGGGACCAGATTGAAATCTTATTATATACTTAATTCTCGAGAGATCTAAAACGAACAACAAAGTATCATCATCATCATCATCTATCTCTTTTACTCTCTTCTTTCTTCTTCCCTTTTCCTTTCCAAATTTTCCTACCTTCTATTCAAGCTCATCTCACAGTCACTATTCCTGTGTACTGCAAGCTCAATCATTATATTTGTATATAGCTTCGTTGTCCATCCCCAATTTTTAAAGTCAACAGGTAAAGAAGTAATTTTTGTTTTGAGTTGAGTATTAATGTATTATTACCAGCTTTATTTGTTCATTAAGCGACCTAACCATTACAGTTTGTTTAATTCACTGCTCTATATATATATATAAGCTGTCTGTCTTTCTCTTCAATTCTATTTGGTTTCCCTCAAAAAAAGAAAAAAATGAAATCCCCTTTAAAGTTTCTTATGTTTGATACTTAACTACTCTCTGCACTGTGCCACAACAAAACCCAACCAATACATAAATTAATCATTAGTGTCTCCTCAAACTTCAAACTTTTCGTTTAGATCATCATCCATGGAGTACTCCCAAACCAAGAGAATTCAAAAGTTTCTACCTTCAACACCACCCACTACACCAACATGCAAAAACTGTTCTTGTTTCTTCTGCATCATGTCCGAAACAAACCCTTCAATCAAAAGAACCAAAATGGCTCACTACCTCAGAAAAATGCCTCTTATAGACGACGAACAAGGACACATCTTAGCAATAAGTTGCCTTTGGAAAATCGCCATGACAAAGCCAAACGACCCAGAATTTCCACGCTTGAGTATCTTCAAATGCATGGCCAAACTCATCCACAAGGGCCTCACAAACAAAGATTGGCTTTTCAAGTTTCAGAACATATACATCCCCTACTACGCAGCCCACATCATCGGATCCTACACCATGAACAAACCCAAGTTCGCTGAAATTGCAGTTAAGTCCAACGTTGTCAAGCCACTTATTCAACTTTTACGAGGTAAGATGAGTTGGGTTGAACAGAGAGTTTCAGTTCGAGCTTTGGGTCATTTGGCTAGCCATGAAGTGACTTTTGAAGCCGTTGCTGAGCACGAAGAAGAAATCATAGAAACAGCCACGAAGATAGCCTCCACGTGTTTGTACGAGGTTTATGAGTACGAGAGAGAGGAGTATCATAGGAATCTGCTAACAAGAGGGCTTGGAGGGATTGAATTAGAAGAAAGAAAAACAGAGGAATGGACTATTCAGCTTCAGTGTTGGTCTATATATCTCATAGATTGCTTCGCACGGAAACAAAGATGTCTCAGATTAATCTGCAATAAGAGAGAATTCTTGAAGGATTTATCTACCATGTGGGGTGGATTAGTGAATCCAACGTCACCTTCTGGAATAGGACTTTTAAGAACTCTGTGTTATACCAAAATAGGAAGACAAAGAATCGCAGATGTTAAGGAAGTAACAGAGAATCTCTGTAATGTCGCGAGATCTTCAGATTCTCGACAATACATAGCCATTGATGGTCTCTTGCAGATTCTGAAAGACCCCATTTCAAGATACAAGGTGATTGATACAGTAGCTCCGATTCTCGCCGATTTGGTAGAATCAAAAAAAGCAGGACAAGAAATTACGCATGCTTTGTTACAAGATTACCACAAGCTCAAATTTTGCGAGATGAAGCTGAAGAACGAGAAAACAGAGGAAGTATTGATGGAAGTGTGGGAGATGAAGGTGGAGAGAGTGAAGAGAGAGAGTCTGATGAGCGAGAGAGAGGTTAGAGAGAGAGAGAGATTAGCGTGTGTGGCGAAACAAGAAGGGAATGAGAAGTACAAAAATGGGGAAATCGAAGAAGCAGTGAAGAAATACACAAAAGGGTTAAAATTGTGTCCTTTGAAAGCGAGAAGAGAGAGGATAGTGATGTATAGTAACAGAGCACAGTGTTATTTGGTGATGAGAGAAGCAGAGAGAGCCATAGAGGATGCCACGCGAGCACTGAGCCTGTGCCACGTGGCGCGTCCACACGGGAAGAGCTTGTGGAGGCGATCACAGGGATATGAGATGAAAGAAATGGCGAAAGAAAGCTTAATGGATTGCATGAGGTTTATGGAAAGCAGGATTGTAGTAAGAAGAAAGAGGAAGAAGAGACTCAGAATCCCGTATTATGCGGTGCGTATGGCCAACAAGCAGATGAATGCCACGTGGATTTTTGCAAAGAGGAAAAGGAAAACGACTAGTGGGAAGAAGGAAGGTGAGTTTTACAGTGTGTGACTGTGTTTTAAGTTCAAGTTAAGAAATACTTTGTTAAAATTTGTAATTCCTTCACAGTTCAGGTTTTTTTTTATTTTAATTATACAAATAAAATTATTATGTATCCTATACCCATCATTTTTTTTTACTTCCCCATTTAGGATACGCACCAGTGCAACACGATTTTCAAATTCTTTCAGAGTGTCTGAAATCGCGTCAGTCTGACGCAATTTCAGAGTCAGTCTGTGCACGGTCTGACACCGTGCAGACTGCACGGTCTGAAACCGTGTAGTCTGCACGGTCAATTGACCACTTTTTCTACTAATAAAATTAAAAAAAAATAAATATTTCAACTAATAAAATTATTTATATGACTTTTATAACATAAATTATCATTTAAGAAATATAAGAACAATTATCATAATTCTTTTAATTATATAAATTGTAAAACATAAAAAGTGTAATCAAAATTACATAAAATTAAAAATAAAACAATCAAATTTAATCATCCTCGTCCTCGTCATCCTACTGCTCTTGCCATTCCGGCGGCCCATGGTCCGGGCAAGACCCCTGCACCAGCCTCTGCCCAAGCTCTGGCCAATGCCACTTCGGGCATATGTAGCAAGTTTTACTCTTGGGTTGACGTTTTTTACGTTGAGGAGCTACAGCCTTACCTTTACCTTTATGACCTCCCTGATCACCTTGATGTCTGTCATCTGCCTCTCCTGATAGCGACTGTGGTAGTGGAAAGGGCTGCACCTGTCTCTCAATATGAGCATCATCGATACGTAGAGGAGTGTTCATATACTGTCTCATATAGCACGACTGAATAGTAGGACTCGTCATCGTCATAGAATATGGTGACGGGGTATAAAAACCCCCTGTGACGAATCTGGCATACCAAACATCGATGTCTGCTGCATACCAAACATCGATGTCTGCTGCATAACAAACATCGATGTCTGCTGCATATCAAACATCGATGCCTGCTGCATATCAAACATCGATGCCTGCTGCATACCATACATCGGTGTCGAAGGATGAGGCATGTGGGATGATGAAGGACCATGCATATGGGATGTCGAAGGATCAGGCATGTGGGATGATGAAGGACCATGCATATGGGATGTCGAAGAACCAGGCATATGCGATGATGAAGGACTAGGCACGTGTGTCGATGGACCAAGACTAGGCATGTGAGATGTCGATGGACCAGGACCAGGCACGTGAGATGTCGGAGGACCACGACCAGGCATGTGAATTGATGAAGGACCAGCATAACTTGAAAAGGAATGCCGAGATGACTCCTCTGGCTCCTGAGGTGCATTGGATGGCTGACAAAAGGAGTGTCTCGGTGGCTGCTGGTGTCTCGATGGTTGTTGATGAGCTGGTGGCGGCTGCTGATTCGAAATATTTTTTTTCGGCCGTCGTGCGAAAAGAAACCTGAACCGCCACTTTTTTTTCTTGAGTGGTGGCTGAGACGGAACAAGTTCTGCTGGAGGAACCTGTGGTCTGAGGGGTGCATAGACATGCTCCTCCAGCATGTGGGCATGTTGCTCACCTAATGCCCCCTTCAGATCTTTACAGATGGCATTCACTCGATCACTAAAGTCGGGATAGTCGTCAGCATTGCGAGCGATTTCTTCTAACTCGTCAAGTCCATCAACCTGTATCAAGGCATAAACAAAATGAATATACGACAATGGTATTTAAAGACATGAACATAATAAATTGATTATGATTTATTTATCGCATAAATGCCTGATCCATTAGTGGGGTCCATCAACCGTCGCGTAATGCTTCTATACCATTGCCAGTATTCAGAATTTCTGGTCAATGGCCTCGCCGGCTGATCCCCACGGAAGACCCTCTCGTAACGTCGCTCCCAGTAGGGTACAAACTATGCAAGGTACACATTCCAGTTAGTGTCTACTCGACCCCTGAGGTCTCTTCCATGGAAGCCCATCGCAACTAAGTTCACTGGCGCGTCTGGAATGTGTTTCTCCATCCCGAATTGGTGAAGCGCCCGATCAATCTGGTGCCACTCCACAATATGCATGCAATGGAGTGGGCACAAGGAACGCCAGACGGCGGAATGCTCGAAACAATAGCGTGGAATAAGCGCCCGCACATCATCATTGCAATATGGCTGCCAAACAAACTGAAAAAACAAATCGTAAGTACGACATACTGAAGATTATAAGTATACAATATATTAATATTGTTGTACATACATCATTTTGGCGAGACATATCAAACCATCGGCGATACCACCGCGTGGCTCGTGCCGGTGGTTGAAAGTTACGGTGTACGTTGCCCCACCTGCATAATGAAAAGCATTAGTATAACACCCCTAAAAATTATAATGTTAATAGAAGGCAAAGAATAAATATACAATTAAACACATACCGAAATGCCAATGGTGGAGGTGGAACGTTTTTCGTCGCATATAGGTCTTCGATAGGTGGTCGACGAGGAGCCAATGATGGGAATCGATCCCAAGCCCATACGTGCAACAGAGTTAGGCAACCACTAATCTCGATGGCCCCGGGATTAGTGGCATGACACATTTGGTGGTACAAGTGCGCTAATACCGCAGCACCCCAAGCTTATCGACCGCACTCGTCGAGGTCACAGAGGAACTGGAGGTACATGAGCGGTACAAGATGCCTTGAATGGTCAGGCATCAACCATCCGCCTATCATGCGTAGTATATAAGCTCGAGTGAACCGTACCAACTGCTCCTCTGTGGGATTTGGCCAGACGTGTGTCAGTCTGAAATCGAGCCAAAGTGGCTCGATTTCAATTTCTTTTAGCAAAAAATTTAATTCAGCCGGTGCCACGTGGCACTGGCTGATTGACTGTGAAGATCAAATGTGTGTTGGGTTAATGCGTATCCCATATGTGGAATTAAGAAAAAAAAATTAGGTATCTTAATAAATAATTAATTTATTTGTATTATTCATATAAAAAAAACCTCACAGTTCACACGTATATGTTGATTAAATTAGGCCAAAGTGCATTTTTGATCCCATAACTTTTGTTCTGATCTCAATTTGGTCTCGTAATTGTTTTATTGCACTTTAGTCGTGTATCTTTTTCTCAAGTTGCATATTTGGTCCCGTGTTGCATTTTTTGTCTCATATCTTTGGGTCAAGTTGTAGAATTGATCCTAAATGGCTAAATCTTTTGGTTAGTTTGCAGAATTTATCTCATATCTTTAGATCAGTGCAGAATTGATCTCATATCTTTGGATCATGTGAGACTAATGGTGAAACTTTTTACAAAGATATGAGACCAATTCTACAATCAAACCGAAGCATATGGGACCTTAAGTGATACAAGACTAAATCTGTAATCTTTTGCAAAGATATGAAACCAAAAGTAAAAAAAAAAAGTATGGGGCCAAATTAAGACTTAAGGAAAAAAGTTATAAGACGAAAGTACACTTTGACCATTAAATTAGTTTTTTTTAAATAGGATATTATGTATATCTATAATTTAGTTTATTAAGAAAATAATACGTGTCACATTAGAATTTCTTTTTTTTTTTGAATGAAATCACAATAGAAATTTTAAAGGATGAAAAAGAAGAAGTGGAGGAATTCAAGGGACATTATCAAATGGATACAAAGGCAAGGAAGAAGAGGACGAGGGGAAGAAGAAGAACGAAGGTGAGTTATAGTATACTCTATTTAAATTTTCTTATAAATTCTAGGGTAAATTACACTTTGGTACCTTGTGGTTTGACCCTATTTCACTTTGGTACCCTGTGGTTTGAAACTTGATACTTTGGTACCCTGTGGTATTCTCCATTAACACTTTGGTACCCTTTGGAGCTCTTTTGTAATTTTAACCATAATAAATTTTACAAAAATTACATATTGACCCCAAAAAAATTTTAAACTTTTCATTTTAGTCCCTATATAATATGTATCCAGGGACCTATTTGTAATTTTTTNTTTTTTTTTTCATACATATTCTAAAATTGACAAAAAAATTATCTTAAAAAGAAAATCAACTATAACTTTATCTTTATACTATAATTACATAATTTTTTTTATTAACTTACTTATCAAGACACATAAAATAACTATTCAGGCTATAGATAGAAAAAATAAACTTAAAAAATTATATTTTAAATTAACTATACAATAAATTTAAAATAAAAAAAAATTCGAGATTTAAATTTTTTACTTTCCTCACATGTGTATGTTAATTGAATTAGTTTTTTTTCTTTTTAAAAAGGATATATATGGTTTAGTTAGTTTAAAAAAAATAATACTTGTCACGTTAGAGATTTTAAAGAATTAATTTAGTTTATTTTTATCTCCGAAAGATAAAATTTTAATTTAGTCATTATTAAATGATCTTTTAATTTTTTTTTTACAAAATTTATCTGTCATCAATTTAGTTTTTATGTTTTTTTTTAAAAAAAAGACTGATGATGTATGACAAGTAAGTAATTATGTTAGAGATCAATGGAGTGTCTAAAATTGTTAATGAATTAATATGTAAAAGATTAAATTGAGAAAAGAATAATATGGAAAATTATAATAAAGTTTTTATCCATAAATTAATATATGTTGAAGGTTATCAAAATCGAGAGTTTAAGTAAACTCGAAAATGAGATGTAAAATCGAATTGAATCGTAAAATCGTAAGAGTTTACCTAAGTATAAATAATACATTTTTTATACGAGATGTCTATTAATTAATTTGAATGCATCAAAACATACTCATTTTATTTTTTTCATTTTATCATTATATAAGTAAGTATAGGTAAGGAAATTAATAGTATAAAAATTATTTATAAGCATATAATTATTTAAGATTTGTCATATTTTAACAAAATATCTCATAAATCATTAAACAATTTGTTTTAAAATAATTTTCTTAAACTATTTCATCTTATAGGAGTGATATTTAATATTTTTTACTTTAGAGAATATAAATTCTCATAATGAAATCGTAAAATCATACGATCGATGAGATGTAAAATCGTAACATCGTATATATAAAATTGAGATTTAAGTAAGATTTTAGTAAGCTTTGATTTTACTAGAGATCGGAATTGTTTGTCTAAATAAAACTGTAAACTCATTTTAGTGTTGAACAATAGATTCTGCAACTAAAATCAATGTACTTAAGGATTAATTGTCCCAAGGTTAATTGTGGAATTTAATCCGAGTCTTATTGTTCGTTTGTTTACAGGTATGAGAAGAAAGTGAGAAAAGCGGGAGACAAAATTACGGATAAGGAAGTTTAATTCAATAAATCTCAGAAATAAAGAAAGAAAGAAAGAAAGAAAAACAAGTAAAACAGATGGAAGGGAAATTCTTAAAGAGGCTTGCAAATTGTTTTGAAGGTTTTATTCTAATTAATTCAGATTTAAT
>QANZ01037281.1:66436-139407 GCA_003254925.1 Chamaecrista fasciculata | reverse complement strand
GGGGGACCCCAAGGGTTTGTTTGGATAATTGGAGGTGGAGGGGAGGGGCGATTAATCTCCTTCTACTCTCCCCTTTGTTTGGGAAAGTAGATCCTCCTCCAAAATACCCCAAATTGGGGTATTAGGAATTTGTGAAGGAAGGAGGAGAATGGGGAATTAAAAGTTAATCCTCATTCTCTTCCCCTCCAATCTTCAACATTCCAAACAAGGGGAAGAGGTCCCATATCTCTCCCCCTCCCTCCCCTTCTCCTCTTTAATCCCCAATCCAAACATACCCTAAGGTTACATGTTAAAAAAAAAAAAAAAAACCCTGACACCTAGAGCAAAACCAGTAGTGAAATATTAACCCCAAAATACTTGTAAATAAAGACATACACAAGCAGGCACACACAATGGTTAAAAAACCAGAGGATCAGCAATTTGCACAGGTATTTTTTTTATTATATGTATAATGAAATGTTAGACTAGTAAACCTTAAACTTGTAATTTTACCAGTTTAATGACTGGTGTGGTTTTAAAACATTGTGTGTTTATATATATGTGCGTGTGTGCACAGAAGCTTCTGCAACTTACTTTCGCAATTTTGACCAGCTGATCATAATTATCCTGTCCATAAAAGAAAGGCTCCTTTCTGAAGATCTGTATAACACCAAACCAAAAGTTAAGTATAGCTGGAGACTGGAGCATATACATAGATTTCTGAAGGATCAATTGACATAAATATTTGTCACGAGGAATACATCCTAATAATAATTGAAATTGAAATGCATTATAAGAAAAGTGAGTAGCTTAATGCTTACCATTCCAGCAAACATACAACCAAGACTCCACAAATCTAAAGAGTAATCATAATCTTGAAGATCAACTAGAAGTTCAGGACCTTTGAAATATCTACAAATAATACAAATATAATGAAGTGGGTCAAGCACAATATTTCAACAGAAGGTGATTAGTCAACAACTAGAAAAATTGGTAGTAACAATAACCCCAAGCATGTAGATCAAAAAACCAGCACCCGCATACACAAACAAATAAATGATAGGCAAAGGGGGAGGGGAACTTTGAGTCACCTTAATCCAATTAATGCTACCAAATAAATCAATGAGCTGACTACAGTCACCACTGTAGTTAAAAATTTCCCCATAGATTTCCAGTTACAAAGTGAAAGCAGATACAAATCAACTCAAGAGTCAAGACAGTTTCACATCGATATTGCAAGGAAAGCTGTTAGAACCTGTGGTATATATTACTGAAATAGGATAGGAGAGGTGCTTCAAATGGATTGAATCACTGTTACAATAGCAAAACAGTAAAAACCACACTCCTTCAGCATTTGAGAGGCCAAGAGCTCTCCCAAAATAAGCCTAACCAGTTTCCTGTCTAAACCTTACCCAAACCCTACTCTAAGTCTCTAATACCTCCTAGTTGCTGCCACACGCACTCGCACAGCTAGCACTAAGAAACCGTATGCCTCATCATTTGCTGTGGTCCCTCATCCAAAACAGATCCCATTGGGCCACTCGTCCCTAGCCTATTTGACATAGGACCCTCTTGAGCCTCTTCTTCCTTCTCTTGTATGTATGGATCACTGGGGGTCCATCAAAAACTAATTGAATTTACTACTTATGTTGTGCATGAATAGTCATATATTACTGGATATTTATAAAAAGAAGGAATGCCATTAGCAAGTAGCAAGTAGTAAATTTTAGGGAACCAGATAGCAAGAAAATCCCATACAAATTATGCTATTGTTTCTGTCCAAGTAAAACAGAGTAGTCATATTCATTTCATTGTTATATCCTCCATTTGAAGCCCTTGAACTATTTTGCAAATCGAGTGGGTAAGGAAAGGAAAACACGGCTAAATTAAGTTGATTTTGTCCATAGACATTTACTAAATGAAATTCACAAGAAAAAAAAAATACATATAACTTTCAATTTTTTACATTTGAATTTCATTTAGTAAGCTTTTGGCGAATCAATTTTTTTACATTTTAAATAACACATACATACAAACACTAATAAATTAAGTTGATTTTGTCAAAAGACATTTACTAAATGAAATTCACAGGGAAAAAAAAAACCCATAACTTTCAAGTTTGTTGATATTAATTCCATCAATTATTACATAGGGTCGATAATAATCATTCAAAATTTAATTATCATAATGCCTTTAGATTTTTTTTTAATCCAAATACACACAAACACACATATTTGAGTGACTGCTAAAAGTTCATGCTTAGAGTAACTAAAGTAAACAAAAGGAGATGAAAATCCGAAAGTTCAGAAAGTAAGGGTGCTAGTTTTCTACAATTCACAAGTTCAAAAAATAAGTAAATAAAAGTTAAAACAAAAAATGAGATGCGCAAACAAACCTTGAGGCAACACGAACATTATATTCTTTTCCAGGATGATAGAACTCTGCAAGGCCCCAATCTATAAGGCGAAGCTTGCGCTGCTCATGGTCAATCATTACGTTATGTGGCTTTACATCTCGATGCATGATTCCTTGTGAATGGCAATAATCTAGGGCCTACAAGAAGAGTTTTATTGGAAAAAAAAAAATTATATCTGTCAATTACATTACACCACAATAAAATATTAGATCAGAACAGCTGGAAACATGGTTTGCACTAATAAAAACAAAAAATGAACATGGTAGCATAATATATGCATAACTAAGCATACAAGACCCACAAAAATAACATTGAAGAAACCCACATAACACATGAGCAAAAATGTAGATGCAGAAACTTTATCTTTTGCAAGCATTCTTTTGAAATCACAAACCTTCAAGTGAAATATTTTAGGCAAAGCCTTATATATTTGTAAAACTATAAAAGAAATGACTCTTTGGTCCCCAAGAGATACAACTCATCTTAATTTGGTCCTCCAAAGATTAAATGTGCTGTTCTAGTCCTCAGAATATTATCCCTATTCTAAAATGATGTGTCAAGCCAATAAACAGTGAATAAGATAGTTTATGTAGTCTAATGTAACAAATGGTGTGGCCATCATAAAATGCTTATACGGTTATACCACATTTGGGTAGAGAAAATTTGAAAAAGTGCTTATACCACATTTTGATGGTCATGTAAGCCATTAATGGCCACAATACCCATTCCTTGGAACAGGCTTAATGTGAGGATCATTTTAAAACAAACATCAAATTCTAGTGGAGTGATATGGGATGTTCAATCTTTGAGGGACCAAATTGAGGCAAAGTTCAAATTTGGATGACCAAAAAGACAATTCACCCCAAACGCCATTGGCAAAGCAGCAATCTGAGAATTTGAACATCTGTGAAAGACAAAGTGATGCATTGAAAATCCTGAAGCAAAAATATTTGAGTTGAAATTACACAATCAAAGGGATAAACAAGAAACTGTTCAAACAAAAAAGAGGGATATACAAGAAAGCAAATAATGTAGTCATGGAGCATTAAAGAACTTAAGGAGCTTTATAATGCTAGTCATCCTGAGGTTTCAGGTACAAATCACCAAAGCAAATGCCACACTTGTCTACAAATAAAGAAAAAAAAACAGATCGCTCGAGCATTTTCTAATTTGAATTTGCAACAAGAAGTTTTCAGCAACCATGAAAATCAATCCCATCACAAACAAGCAAGATGCAAGGACATCTAACAAGACTACTTATACATAAATGTCAATTCTGGTATAATCATGTTGCCCTTTGAGGTAAAGGATGAGAGTAAAGTTACCTTAAGAAGTTCATAGATGTAATATCGTATATCATAATCTGACAGTGTGGGATAGAGCACTTTAAAATCAGTGTTATTAACATATTCAAAGATAAGGCTTGGAGTCTTTGATTGCTGATCTCTAACAATGTCAAGCAATTTTATAATATTGGGCCCCCCACAAAGATTCTGCAATATTTTGATCTCCCTCTTAATCTGCATTCAGAGTCAGGGGCAGATTAAAACAATAAGCAGAGAATGCACAGATTTCATAGGTTTATAGAATTATAATCTAAGGAATGACATGAATGACTTGGCAACATTCTGATACTCTAGCATAACATCCATTTAAAAACAAAATCTGGAACTACTTTGCAGAACAGCCTCTTGCATGATCAGCCGCATTAAAAAACATATAGGAGCTACTCTGGTAGTTGGTAACACCAAGAAATTTAAAAGAAAAAACACTAAACATCCAAGATAGGGTCCATTGCCACAAGTCATACTATAGAATAAAAAGCAACAGACAGAATGGCATGAAAATTTAGATGCATAGCATAATCATTACTAGTGCCAAAGCAACGAAAAAGAAGAAAAGAAAAGAAAAATATGGTTTAGGTTTACCCTACTTATCACTCTAAAAAACCATTCACACAACAATAATACTTAAGTAAGTGATTCATGGTTTGGAGTTCAGACAAAAATGCCCATGGTACTGTAGACTACAAATATCCACAAGGATACAGATATCTATGATGCAAAAATACAGGTATGCAAATCATATCCATAACAAGAAGTTACTTGAAGCGATAATTTATAAGCAACTAGGATGCAGATGTATATGTTTTGTCTTTTGAACTGATTTCAAGATGTTGTTTGACATTTAAAAATCATTGCGAACCAAGAAGATTTTAACCAATTTCTGACACGCTTCAACCCTTTTTTGGAATTGCCCAAAGTGCTTGTATACAATATGCCACAGCTGTAAAAATAAAGCATCCAAGGCAAGGTACAGAAAACAAATGCATTTTGGTAAGTTAAATGACCCCAGCTAGGCAGCTACAATTAGAATTTATGCACGTTGATACACTTTCTAATAAATAAATTCCTGTCATCTCCAACAATTTTGACGTTGCCGATAATTCATTTTCTTGATAACACATGCCCACATCACATATTTTGAAAGCTACTCATTACTGAATACCAGTCAGTTAACAACCACAAAGCATTCAGTCATCAATTGTCAATTGATATGTAACCACGTTAGTAGCATGCATCATGATAGAAAGCCAAATTCCATAATGAGGATAATATCAACTCCACAAATCACCTTCTTCTTCTTCACCGGTTTCAGAATCTTGATGACACATTTTTCATTATCCGTGCAGTGAACACCCTCAAACACTTCACTGTATTTCCCTCTTCCTACCTTCCTCACGACCTCATAATCATCTTGCTCCCTGAAAGCCACCATAATAATAAGCATCACCGAACAGATAAACTGGAAGTGCACAAGAGAATTTGAAGACAAAGCCAGAAATTCACAATTTTAACCTCCAATACTTTAATACAGCGAATACTGAAATTCAAGAAAAAATCAACCGTACGGATAATTACCCCCACTGAACGGCAAGGGATTCATAGTCCCAGTATTCTTTGGGACGAACAACATTGACATCGGCATAAACCCTCGACTTAGAGGCAGCGCCTGGTCGGCGCGTTGATTTTCCTATCTTCTGCGCCAGCGTCTCGAATGATGACAGCGGCCGGAGGCGGTCGTTGTGCGGTTGCGGATAAAGCTGGCTAGCGCGTGAGACCGGATTTGCAGCCGACGCCGCGAAGTGACGGAGGACAAAAACAGGGAAACGAAATTGAGGGGATAGCTGAAGCTTAGAAAACCAGACAGAAGAAGAAGAAGAAGAAGAAGAAGAAGAAGAAGAAGAAGGAGTGCGTAGAAGAGAGATCAATCTATCGCGCGAGAAGGTGAAGTGAAAGGGCCTTATGGCCATCAAATCGCAATATAGAAAAAGGTTGCCACGAAGTTTTGCGCCCCTGCCTTAACCCAGTCCTCCTTTTTTTTTTTTTTTTTCTCCCTCAACGCTTCTCCTTTAGTTTTGGTCAAATATTTAAATTGGTCCTAAATATTTTAAATTGTTCCAAGTAGTCCTAAATATTGTCAATTAATTTAATTTTGATCTCATACTACTTAATTTAATCACATATATTTTGTTTCAAGTTCAAATATGATGAGTTCAAAGCTACGTATTGTTTATGATGAGTACTTTCTTTATCTAGTTGAGATCATTAGCAAACAAGATCAAATCAAGTCATGAGTCATGACAGTAGATTGTTTGTTTCACAGTCAAACAAGCAAAGTTGATTATATCTCTATTGTTTTAAATCTAATGTGATAAATTAGGAGTTATAGGACACTCTTAATGAGTTTTTTTTGTCTAGTTAGTATCGTTAACAAATGAGATCAATTCGGGCTTAAAAGTGAATTTGGGACCAATTTTTAAAATTTTTTACTTTTTGATCCTAAACTTACTTTTGAGCTTGATTTGATCTTATTTAAGATAAAAATATAAAATAATTTGGTTCAAATTTTTAAGTTGTTATCTATACTATTCTTTAAAAAAAAAACACATATCAATACTATTATACATATTTTGTGTATTCTAAATTCTAATCATTTGTCGATCAAAATATTTATATTCTAACTTATATAACATAAATATATATTCATAAATAGAAAATAAAAAATATTAAGAATATCTTTCTTATATTTTCCCTTTTTTTATTTCTTTCATATTCTCTTTCCAATTTTATCGAAGGTCAGCAAAAGAATTTTTATATTCTCTTTATTCTTTAATCTTTATAACTTTATCTCATTCAACTATAATATTACCTTCTATTTTTCAATTTTTTTTTAATTGAAGGCGTCAGTCAAAGGAACTTGAGCCTCCTAGTGAGAGAATATGCTCTGCCTTCTCTCTAAACTTTTCTGTCTTTTCATCACCCTACTCCTCTACGGTTTCTTGGTTCTTTAATTCCATTTTCCTGTCGTGTTTATATGTCTGTTTCTTAGTTGTCTTTGCTGTCCTATTCAAAAGTGTTAATTTACAAGGTCTGGTTTCGTTGCCTTTCGCTATCAACAACATGCAGCGGTTTTTTACTGGTGTTTTGGGCCCAGCTCTTTCATTCTCTCATGGTTCTTCATCTTCTTCGTCTTACACTGACTGTATGTTTGGATCGGATTCCTTCTGGATGCTAATCTTTTCCCACAATTTCGCCTTCAAACACTTATAGATGAAGCTTGGCATCTTCAAGGCTCTGTTCGTGTGAAAGGCAGAGCAGGCAGAGCAGCCAATGCACTGTTCATTCCTGATGCAATAGCCTTCCGTTCCTCTGCTCATAAACGTACCACCATAGTTAATTATGCTGGCTTGAGAAACAATGAACATAATTATAGAGCCACTGATATTAATTGTCATGAAGCTAGAGTCTCACTCACCACCTGCTCATGCCAACATTATTCAAGCTCCTGTTGCAAGTGTATCATCATCATCAAGCTCGACGAGTTCACATACTCCATCTAATGCCAAAGCAAGACTAAATTTCTCTCAGCATTCCTTATTGCCAAATCAACCACTTACTGTTCGCCAAACAACCGCTCTCTTGGACGATGATGAAAATTTTTAGCTTCTCCTGCCACTACTATTCTCCTGTTTTTCACTAAGTCACATTCCAGGTTTTTTTATGTTATTGTGTTAATGCATAATACTTTTATTAAAATTCTCCAAGTTCATTCAACTGCAGACAAGCGTTTCAAACTTGTTAGTGGTCTTTTAGTTTTGAGACAAATACTTCTTCAAACAGGTCATACTCTTCAACATCAGCTCAACATTGTCACATCCTCTACTAGCCTAGCTCAGTCTATTAAAGCTCAACTGCGGGTTCACTATCAACTACACACACTTCAACTTGATTGCATACGCCTACTTAAGTTTCCATTAGTTAAGAATTCTCTATTTTCTCAAGATTTTTCTTTCACACAAATCTCTAACTAATTACAGAACAACTCGGAATGTTTGTCATCTTTAACGAACTGATCCCTGCAATTAAGAAACCTAAAAAATCTCTTCTCTCTTTTTCTCACAGTTCCGGTAATCACACACAAACTCGCCGGTGAGCCTCGAATACTGAGAAATCAAGCAGAAATACCAATAGCTGGGTGAGAGAGGCGATTTTAAAGGAAAGAAAAGGGATATGAACGACATAATTTAAGAGAGATCAAAAAGCTGAGAACAACGATGAGAAGGACCATGTTGACAGAAACGAGGACAGAGTGAACGACAATAATGAAGTGTGGTGGTGATGTTTTAAGGTAAAAAAAAGGAAGCTTGTTAATAGCTTCTAAGTATTTGTTTAATAAAGATGACAAATATTTTGGACTATTTTATAATTAGTTAGGGCTTGAGGTATAATTGACTCAAATGTGAAATATTGAAGGTATAATTGATAAAAAAAAAAAGTCAAGGTATAACTGAAAATAACCTCATACGTTGAGGGACCAATAGTACTTTTGCCAAAATCATTTCAACCATGCTTGGATAATGTTTTGCATGACTAATGAGCTATGAAGCATGGACACTTCATTTTAACAATGTGTCACCATTTCAAACATGTGTCTTGTCCGACACCCGTACGACACTTACACGACACATATTTATAAGTTTCAGAATATAAAATTAATTTTTTGTGACTTTATCATGACAAACAATAAAAAATAATATCACATATGACATATATATAACAGATAAATATTGTAAATTTTAAATTTATCATCAAAATTTATAAATTTTTAATTATTTATATATATAAATATATTCCGTGTCGTGTCGTATAATTTTAAGAATATGACGTGTCAACGTGTCTGGATTCGTGTTGTGTGGCATGTTTCATAGCTAATGAGTCAGTTAATTGCTTTTAAAATCTATTCATATATAATTTCAAAATATGAAATAATACCAAAAGTTATAAATTATAAAGGGTAAATTACACTTTGGTACCGTGTAGTTTGACCCTATTTCACTTTGGTACCCTGTGGTTTGAAACTTGACACTTTGGTACCCTGTGGTATTCTCCTTTAATACTTTGGTACCCTCTGGAGCTATTTTGTAATTTTAACCATAATAAATTTTGCAAAAATTACATATTGACTCCTAAATTTTTTTAAAGTTTTCATTTTAGTCCCTAGATAATATGTATCTAGGGACCTATTTGTAATTTTTTAAAAACTTTTTGGGGTCAATATGTAATTTTTGCAAAATTTATCATGGTTAAAATTACAAAATAACTCCAAAGGTACCAAAGTGTTAATGGAGAATACCACAAGGTACCAAAGTGTCAAGTTTCAAACCACAGGGTACCAAAGTGAAATAGGGCCAAACCACAGGGTACCAAAATGTAATTTACCCAATTATAAATATCAATAATCTACATGCAATGAAAAAAAAGTAAAGACAATTCTTCATTTCTTCTCCTTCTCCAAACCTACGCTTCAGTACTTCTTCGAGCTTTGTGTGGTTCAGTAAGAGAATAAGGACTTGATACATAGAACTTGGCGAAGCTAAAATGACTGAATAAATTTGCTGTTGCTCCTAGCTAGGTCTTTTGACTAAGGACTAAAGCTCCGATCAGAAACTCACCGTCTCCACCTACAATTTCGCCGGAGTGGTAAGGGCTACGCAATCCGCTTCTCCTTCTTCAGTTTATATTTCAATTTTGGATGATAACTCCCCTTGCATTTGATTATGCGTTCAAGTTCGTCGAAATTTTAAACTGTTAATCTGTTGAAGCTATGAGTCACTGAATGTATGTTCTGGAATCATCTGAGGGAAAAAATTGAGCTATAATTTATTTATTTTTCTTTTGCAAATTTTCTGTTTGGCTGGTTTTTGTAACCTTAATTAAATCATTAGATGTCAAACTGTTTAAAGTTGAGGTTCTCAGAGAGAGAGAGAGCTTTAAGTTTTCTTAAAGAAACATAAATTAATACTTGTCTAAATTCTTTTAGAAATTTTAGTATACCTAAGTAAACTCATGGAGTTTAGAGGTTCAGATTAAAAGTTCAAGCAATGGAGGATACTGAATGTACGCACTATGTTATCTGACTTTATTCAGTTCCTTCTATCCTACCTGCTTTCAAGGTATTCTATAAATTCTTGGGAAGTCTGAAGTGAATTCTATTGTACATGTCCTCCCTCTGTGTATTTGTATGTATATGTGGAACATAACAGTAAAAACATTATTCTAGGATCTCAGCTTGTATGATTGTTGCTTGTCCATAAAACGGGGCATGCTTTAAAAATATCATAAAGAAGCTCGATATATGAGTCCATTTCATAGCAAAATATAGGGGCTGGATTTTACCAGGACTAAGATTCTTTAACACTAAAAAGACACATTTCTCATATATGACTTGACTGTTTTAATTAATATGCCAAACTCTTGTATGGGAGTTGGGAAATTGAAACAGACAAAAAGTATACACAGATCAAATCAGTATAGAAAAATCACTTTTAAAAAGGTATATTCTCTGAAATCAAGTTGTCCTTACTGCACTTGCACTCTTTTGTCATAGATTGAAGATGTTGAATGTTTTCACTAGTTAGAGTGTGACAAGCTATTAAGTATGAGATTGGTTAGAAACTTAGAATCTTAGAGACATGTTGTGAATGGGTAATGGGCTTCAGTCGAGCAATGTATATTTCACCTTCTTTAATAAACATGGCAAAAATGTCTATCAGTCTATGGAATACTTTTCTAGTTTCTAGCCACAACGATGGTTTATGGGGGCAATTAGACTAGCTACATATGATTATATTAGGAAATTCCCAAACTAAACATGGGCATTGTCCCTAATTTACAATTTGGATCTGCCCCCTTGCTTGCACAAAGCGAAATATACCACATATTCTTTTGAATCTGATGTTGTCCCTAATTCATAATATTTTATGTGCAGTTATATCTATGATATGGTCCCCATATTGTAAGCAAGAGATTTTCTTTTCTGATATCCCATCAAGAGAAACCACTTTTGCTAAGAAAACTATAACTAATCAATTTGGAAGACGAATAACCGCAAAATTCAAAGACTGCAATCATTATGGAGAATTCAAGTATGTTTCTGCATCTTATTATATCTTTCTCGATGATTTAACATGATTAGTCTTGATTTCAGTTTTAAGTTTTAATCTAGGGTGTTCCCTACAAGGAGAACTCTCAACTGAAGATGTGGCAGCACAATACAAGCATAAGAATGCTATTATTGATGTTAAAGTTGACACTGAATCAAATGTGAGTTGTTATGTTATTCATATCATATTACAGTAATAACATTAGTTTGTTTCCGCTGCTAATTATCTTATTTGCTTATGTTTTTTGGTAAGATCTCCGCAACCCTGACATTCACTGACATTGCTCCATCCACCAATACTAGTGCTTCACTTAAGCTATTTGACAACACTTTAGCCAAGGTACTAGACTGGATTTTGCATCTACTACTTATTGAAAAATTCAATTCACTAGGTGATTAATTTCTTATATTCTCTAAAAATGTGTCTTTTGACAGTTAGAGCTTCAATACTTCCATGATCATGCTACCTTTAAAACCGCCATTGGCTTAAATGGATCACCTGTGATTGATGTATTTTTTGCTTTTGCTGGTATACCTAGCATTGCAATTGGTGCTGAGGCAGGCTATGATACTACATCTGGTTGTTTTACTAAATACACTGCTGGGATTAGTTTGACAAAATGTGGATCTTCTGCTTCTATAATCCTGTGAGATTTCTGTATTTGTTAGCAAGATTATCGTTCCAACCTCTAGTAGTTGCAATCATATATTTTAAAAGCTTTTGTTTACCATAATTTGACTCTTTTCATTCAGAGGAGACAAGGTAGACATCATAAGAGCATCTGTTTTACTTCAACTCAAAAAGAGTGCTGCTTTTTGGGAGCTAACTAGAAGGTTTTCCACAAATGAGATAACTTACACAGTTGGAGGTTCATTTGCTATTAATCACTTGACACATATCAAAGCAAGACTTAATAATCATGGAAAACTTGGGGTCCTCCTTCAGCGCGAGGTCTTACCAAAGTCAGTGCTGACCATATCTGGTGAGGTTGACACAAAGGCCCTGAATCCAAATCCCAGGTTTGGGCTGTCTATTCTATTGCTCTCAAACCTTGATTTTTTCACTCCCTTTTAGATTGCAATATTAGAATTTCAAACTTTATTAAAAAAAAAATAGGAGGGCCAGCAGTTCCACATGAGTCTTTCTAGCTTTTTCATGTATGCGGACAAAAATATTTTGGAATTAACGACCCTCGCTTTTTTTTTTTTTTCTTTTGGGTCTAATTATACTGGTTTCATGCTTGTCATGAACATTGTGAAGAGAGTAAAGTCTGTTCATTATGTGTTGTGAGTTTTATTCAATGTGTTTTTCAATTTTCGTTTAAATGGTTTGGCTGGGTTTTCTTGATCCTTACATCTCACTTTCAATTTAAACGAGAGATGTTGTTACTAACCAACCCAAAAATGGTTTGAATCCAAACCATTTTTCGTTCATTTTCAGAACATAAAAACAGGAAAAATATCAAAAGGAAAGCATAAGGGAATAAAATTAGAAGTTAAATATGATAAAATCTGTAATTATACCAACGAAATGCAAAAAACTAAAGACTTCTCACCTACTTTTCTTTTTCTTTTTGTAAATTTTACTAAATATATTATAAAACTTTTTTTATTTTTAATGATATATAACGATGGATGAGCCATTACCAGTGTTTTTCGTCAATAATTTAAGTTAAGCCCACCTTTCAGGACTTGGATATAAACTTTACAAACTGCACAAAAATAATCCGTTTTAAAGTATTCAAATTTCTCCTTTCATGGGTGTAAGAAGGATTTTCATTTAGATACTTTAAATTGAGTTTTCTTTTTGGTAAAATGTGTAAATGTAAAGTGTAGAAACAAATGAAAAATATTTTATCTATAGTATCACCAAAAGAAATTATCTACAAAAATTTATCTTTTTTCTTTTTATCCCTTGTAACATTTTATAAAAATTAGTATTTTAAAGGTTAAATTCAATTAAAATTTTCGAAGTTTTTAAATAACACCACTAAATTTTAAAACATATATATAAAAAAAAAACTCTAAGTATCTAAACAGACAAACCCTAAACTTCAAAAAAAAAAAGTGACGTTTTTTTAAAAATCCTGATTGCTGAATGAACAAAATTAAAAGGCAAAACACAATTTCGTGCCTCTAACGTTTGCGGTGATTTTCAGTTATGCCCCTAACGTTTCATTTGTGTCAGTTGTGCCCCCAATGTGAAACGTTAGTGTACCGCTCTTAGTGTACTCTCGTTAGTGTACCGCTCTTAGTGTACTCCGCTTTTCGGAACTTTTGAGCTTAGATTCGTGTTTATTTTAATTTGTTTTGATAAATGAATTTATGGGTATTCATTTTCAGCTCTTAAAGGATCATTTTGCACATGGAAATTTTGAGAAAAATGCTTTGTTTTGCTGTATTTCGTTTTGGTCCTATTTAAGGTTCATCGGGTCCGATTTTCTTCGGATTTGGGGCTATTTTGAGCTTAATCTTTAAAATTAATCCAAAGAATCAAGTTTGTGATGTAAGAAAATTTAAATCCATATGAAATCTGATCAAAACCGAGCTAAAATCATGCGAAAATGGTGTTTTTTTTTGTGCATGATTGAAATTGGGGGCATAATTGAAACTAACGTTTCACATTGGAGGCACAACTGACACAAATGTAACTGAAAATCACCGCAAACGTTAAGGGCACGAAAGGATGTTTTGTCAAATTAAAAATTCAAAGGTGCTTTTGTACAATTTTGAAATTCATGAATATTTTTTATTCTCCATATAAAACTCAAAGAATCTTAGAAGAATTTTAACCACTGGGCGTATAGATCAACTATTTGAGGATAACCTTAACCAAAGATTTTGGGTTTAAGATTTGACAATGCAGCTATGCTAAATATTTAGTGGGAGAGCTCCCCGATAAAAAAAAAAATATATGTTCATACTTAGTTAATACTCGAGCCCTGGCATCACCAAATAACAACATAAAGCTCTCTGAAAAAGATTCTAAAAGAATGGGGCACAGAAGGAAAATGATAAAGCTATATACCGTATCTTCAGACTCGATATACTGAGAAGGATAAAATGATATCTCAAACCACAATGTACAACACCAATTATAAACAAATTTCCCTGGAAACGGAATGCTAAAACACTTAAAGGAAAAGATGAATAGGTCTTTCTACCCCATCAAATCACTAAAAATGAACCAGTGGATTCAGATAACGAAAGCATAAATTTTCAATGACCAGAGCACAAATAACTAAGTAAGGCATACATCAGGGAAAACAGCTAAGCCGACAACTGAATTGACAAATGAAAGTATGAAACCACCACATATCTATTAAACCCCATCACTGGCATTTCAATAGATTTCAAACTAAAAAATGACGATATGAAAAATCAAAATTTAGTGCAATGAAACAGAGTAAAGACTCCCTTGCCTAGCATTTCAATTTCATTATTCCCAATTGTTAAGTGTGTAACAAGAAAAACGCAGCCATAAACGTGATAGGGTCTAGATTATAGCAAATTTAAACTCGCACTAGCTATCACCAAATCACTAAAAATATCAGCAATGCCATAATGAAATACGCAATAATATAATTACCAGCAATATCGAAACATCTCATTAAGGAAAACAAAACTAAGGCCTCCAGTTACTGGAATTGTTCAGACGAAAAACCACAAGATCTTCAAAGTAAAGAAGACAAATTAATACTAATTAAAGGAATTCCAGTTTCCTCCAAGGCAACTCAAGAAAGCAATCTAAAACAATACTATAACAAAAAGAGAGATCTGTCAATAGGAAACAAAACATTCACCGATTAATCAACACTCTGCATAATATCCTCCGCAGTGAATTTGGTTCCCTTGTCCTTATCAGCAGCCGCACGTCCCTTCGCCTTGCGATCAAGCAATGACTTACGATCCTTGTCCAATCTCAGCTTCGTGATAACAACTTTCGAAGGATTGATCCCAACATTGACGGTCGATCCGTTTACCTTCTCGCGAGTGATCCTCTCCACATGGATGACCCATTTTCGGCGATAAACCTGAACCACCTTGCCCTCGCGTCCCTTAAAGGTACCTCGAACAATCTGAACCTCGTCGTCCTTGCGAACCGGCATGGAACGCACGTTGTACTTGGATCGGAGGTCATTTGAGAGCGGCGCGCTCATAAGCACACGGCGAACGCTCGACGGCGCCGAGAAATGAGCCTTGCGGTTCTTGCGGCGAGAACTTGAGACCCTCGGATTGTACTTCATCTTCACTATCTTCTGGGGAAACCTAGGGTTTTGGTTTCTCTTACCTCTCTCTGCTCGACGGCAACAAGAAAGGATACTTAGGGTTTGTGAAATTTATAGATATAGAGCGTTAGGTTTTTTTTTTTTTTTTGCGATAAATTAAAAAACAATTTCATATTTTTGAAATGATAGTGGACCTATTGTCCAGAAAGAATTATAAGGTGAAACCAAATCATGTGTCTGCCAAGTAGGTTAAGCCCAATTGTTTGGGCATAAGTTTTTTTCTTTTTTTTGATAGATGGACATAAGTTTATTAGACCCACAAAAATCACCAAAATTAAAAGTACCAGAGCTGGCATGTTGTGTGAAGTGTGAACCCATTTTCTTTTTCTTTTTCCTTGTGAAGAAAAATAATATCAAAGTATGGAAAAATAATTAGACATATTAATTGGCCAAAGTGCACTTTTGGTCCTATAACTTTTTCTCAGATCTCAATTTAGTCCCATAATTTTTTTGTTGCACTTTTGGCCCCATATCTTTTGTTTATATTGCAGATTTGATCTCGTGTTGCACTTTTGCTCTCATATCTTTGGGTTAGGTTGCAGAATTAGTTACATATCTTTTGGTCAAATTGCAGAATTTGTCTCATATATTTGAGTCAAGTGCAGAATCGGTCTCATATATTTGGATCAAGTGAGACTGACAATGAAACTTTTTTAAAAAATATGAAACTAATTCTGCAATCTGACTAAAATATATGGGACCAAAAGTGATACAAGACCAAATTTACAACTTTTTGTAAAGATATGAGACCAAAAGTGCATTTTGACCATAAAAAAGTACATTTTTGCTGTGAGGTTTGTCATTATTTTTATTAGTATAACCAATGATGTGAGCGTGAATAAAAATAATTTTTTAAAAATCTTATGTTTTTACATTTTATAGTTGGTGAACTTGAAAACAGAGGAAAAAGTAGAGAAGATAAGAAAATGGGAGGTTGCTAAACAAATATATTGCTTCACCTTTTTTCATAAAATGAATATATTTCTCAAATTCTAGGCACAAGGACAGTTTATCTATTTTCTTTTACCTCGTTGATGACAATGAGAATGACTTTGGGTTAGCCCGTCTCAAACAATTTTTAAAATTGAACCAAGCTGGACAAGTCCTAAACGTGGCCCGAACATTGGTATTTTTTTAAATTTATTTTTTATATGTATTTTAAGTTTTAACAATTTAATATTTTTTATTGTATGAATCATTATTTTTTATAGTATAAAATAATTATTTCTTTTATCTAAAACAAAAATAATTAATTAATTAAACTTATAATTTTGTTTTTAAAAAAGAACTCAATTGGACTTTATTAGTTAGATATGGTGGCCTACGTACTCGCCTGACCAGTGACCACAAAACCATACTTTGCCGGTAGGTACCCCTAATTAATATTTTGGTAATGTAATGTTAAAAGATAAAGAAAAATACAAGAGTAAACGCTCACTGTAAAACCGTACCTTTCATTAATATTCGTGAGTCCTTTATTTATATGGGTCTATATGTTTCTGTCACAAATCACAATAACGTTTCAGAGTTCACAATAATTGGCTTTCAATTTCGTAAGCGAAGGGAATTAGCGTATTAAGGTATAACCTTCCGTTATTAAAAGCCTATAGGTCCACGAAGATTATTAGTCTGTTGTTGTGCCTATATATAACTGTCCCTCATTTTCTTCTTTTTTTAAGATCTATATATTATGTGATTGCAAATCAGTATCACTAGCCAGGCTCAGAGAATTTCGACGAGATGCCGGATATCTTGGATATATTATTCCATGAAACAAAATATTAAAACAAATAAATAAAAAGGAAAAGAAATTAAAGCAATTAAGGTGAGCATTTATGAGTCATCACATGCATGCTATTAATACCCCTCCTAAACCCAATTTATGACCCCTGCAAGGAATTTCTCTCACACCCTTCTTCACCAAAAAAAATTAAAACCCTAGCTATCTATCTAATGGCAATAATCACACCAACCAGCATTTTGAAATCTGTGTGATTTTGAGATTCCAGAGAGAAGAAGGCAAGAATGGCAGATATGAGAAATTGGAGCCATTTAGGGATTGTTGATACCATCTATGAAGAAGAAGACTGTGACTTCTATTCTTCTTCATGTCCCTCTCTTTCTCCTTCTTCTCTTCCTTCTCCTCACACACCCCTTCATTCCAGAGTAGATGCTTGGTATATATAAACTACTCCCTTACTTTTTATTTTATTTTTCAATTTCAATTTTCAAATTTTAAATTATTATTCTTTTTCTCCCTTCTTTCTTTCTTTCTTTCCTTCTTTTTAATAATATTTTCTGTCTACAAAAAAAAATATATATACATTAGGTCTCTGGCAACGGGACGTGAAACTGACGTTTTGATACGTGTTCAAGGAACATGTTTTCGTCTTCACAAGGTATATATATGTGTGTGTGTTCGTTCCAGTTACGTTACGTTATTAATTAATGCCTGTTGTTTGATCTGAAACATAATAGCTTGTCTTTCAATCAAAAACATTTTCATCTACTCCCACTGATTTGATTTGAGCCGAGACTCATGTCATTTTTGTTTTTCTTCATTTCTTGTTATTAGTGGCAATGCTAATTTGGTTGAATTTTTTTATTTTCCCCTTATGGTGAGAATTTCAAACTTTGGATTATTGAACGAGATCGACAATGGTAAAAAATTGTAAACTGTTTGAAAGTCTGGCAATATCAGATAGATTTGACATGATTAAGCATTGTACTATATGTGGGATCTCTTTTAAATGGGTCTTGCCATGGCCTACTGCTAGACAAAACAATAGGTCGTATATAATGAATCTACCTAACCCTATAGTGAAATTTTTGCATGTAGTAAAAATGGAATTTCACCTCAAAATTCTGGCATTTTTAGTAGACCTAGCTAGCTTTCTCTTCAACAATCTAACTAATTTGTGGAATTTCTGCAAAGTTTTCCCTTTGTGCGAATATTAAAAGGCTTTTAAAAGGAATAAAGAGATAAACACGGAGGGGACATCATTCATAATCATATATATCCCTTTAATGTGCATAAAAATGTGAGCTTAGCTTTTTTTTTTGGTGATGTTCATATATATAGCTAACACTGATTGTTCACTGTTGTCTTTGTCTTTTGGCTTTTCTAGGAGCGTCTAACATCACGAAGCTCATATCTTAAACGGCGTCTAACGGATGTTTCGGAATTCACTCTCTCTCCGCCGCTAAACATAACGGCCGACACCTTCTCCTTCATAGCTGATTTCTGTTACGGCAGAAACGTCCAGATAACGCCGTCTAATGTGGCGGCGCTTAGAACGGCGACGGAGTTACTGGGGATGACGGAAAGCAAAGGGTTTGAATTAGAACAACAAGAGAATCTGAGAGCCGTAACGGAGGAGTATTTCCGTGAAGTTATCGCCGTTAGTCAAGAGTACGCGTCGTTAATTCTCCGTTCGTGTCTCCCTCTGCTTCCCGAGGCCGAAACGACGTCGTTTTTGGTTAGCAGATGTATTGAAGCGATGGGTGTAGGAGACGAAGAAGAAGGGCACTTCATGGACGACGTCGTTTCAGGTTTAGAAGACGTTGCGGCGATGCGTCCTCAAGATTTTTTGGTGGTGGCTGAGTCTATGAACAGACGATTAAGGAACCACGACGTGTTATATAAGATTGTTGATCTTTATCTTAAGGTACGCCACGTGTCTAATTTGTATATTTACTTAAATTTTTTTCTTTAATTTGTTTTTCATCACTATCACTATATTAAATATATTATTTGCTGTTATACTCTATTTATAGACTAGCCATAACAGCGATTTTAAGACCGTAGAGTTGTATGTTTTATTAGAGATAAGTATGTTTTTACTTTCTGCCTGCTAGTTTTAATTTGGTAATGATATATGCAAATTCATCAATCATCGTACAGTCACTTCTAATTTAGGTGATAGTGATTTATTTTAGTGACCATTATATATTCATATTATATGAATTATATATATGATAGATTTTGATTAGTGAGAAGAATCTAAGTTGTACTAATGATTGAGCTCAAATTCATTAGAGATACTAATTGATATTTTATTATCAATTTGATAAGTTCATTGATAGTTAAGTTTGTTTGGTAGGTTAGGTCTTTTGTTTTTTTGGAATAGGCTATAAAGTCAGTCTGATTTATCAAATAATAATTCTATTATACCTGATAAGTCATCTTAGGTCTTTTGCCCTGTTCGCCCTGTTCTACGTCCCACACCTTTAAGAGTTAGTCATTCATGAGTTTAAGAGTTAGTCATTCATGGGGAGGCCCCAGGATGAAACTTTGACGTCCAAATTAGTGTGCCATAAGTGAAGTCAAAGAGATTAGGATTAGAATATACTTAAAATGGGTTTATATAGGACTCCTTGTGAGGCATTTTGATAATTCTATTTGGACTTAGACCATATATCTTAGGATAAAAGGGGCCAAACCAACCTAAAGGTAGTGGAGGTTGGTCTACCATTTCATATCAACACTTATAACTTGTAAGTGAAATATGAGATCTAATTAAATCGTGTTTGTGCTTCAATAGAGATAGATAACTAAATATATATAAAGATTAATCCAAAATTAATGCTTATGATTAGTACTAATCTACACCTTAAAATTATTAGTGCTGTTATGTGGTTGCATTCATAGACTTTAATTTTTACAGTACCAAGAAAGCTCAATGACAAGGCCACTAACATTTCCTTAAATTTTGAACTATACAGATCATAGTGTGTTTTAGCTATTTTTTAATATACTCGTGAATGTGAGACATTGAAACTTGAAAGTCTTTTGTAAATATTTAAGAATCAAATCAAACTTGAGCATGTTTTAGAACGAGGCCGTTTTCACTTTTCTCACTAATTTTCTTGTTTTAAATTTTTACTAATTCATTTACTACTTTGATTTACAATTTTGCATTTGCGAAGGAAAACAACCTCATCGGGAAGCTTTCAGAGGAAGAGAGAAGTCACATAAGCAATTGCATAGACTGCACGAAACTGTCACCGGAGACACTGATTGAATGCGTTCAAAATCCAAGAATGCCATTGAGATTCATCATCAAAGCGATGCTCGTAGAACAGCTCAACACTCGCAATTCCATCGTCTCCGCCGCCACAGCCACAGCTTCTCGTAATCAAAATCAAATCCACAGGAGGCAACGGCGTCGTTCCGAAGTCATCGCCGGCGCCGACGATCGGAACTCCAATTACTCCACCACGCTCGGCGATTTCCTCCGCCGCGACGCCGCTCTCCGCCACTCCGCGCAGCTCCGGGTGGCCATGGATTCCACTAGCTCTCGAATCCAGAGCCTCGAGAAAGAGCTTCGAGGCATGAAGAAGCTCTTGCTTGAGAGTAGTACTCGTGCTGAACCGGCGGTGCCGGTTCGGAAGGCGTTGTTGGACGCCGAGCGTCCGGCGAGTTTTCATTACGCGCCGGCGAGTGCGAGTGGTGATAATAGGATGATTGAAAGAGGAGAGAGAGGATCTGTTTCGTCGTTGAATTTTCGGTTCGATTCCGATGTGGAGAATAGCCAAGTGGATACTCCAAAAATTGCGAAATCTTTTCGTCAGAGGCTTATTAGTGGATTCAAGAGTGCTTTTCGAGTGTCCAATTCTGCGGCAATTTGAATTGAGAGAGGGATTTTGAACAAACGGAGATGATGATGATGAAGCTGTACATATAGAAGTGCGTGAATGAAGTGCGTTTGAAATCTTGTTATAACAGAAAACCCAAAGCGTCTTCCGATTGGTTGTTTAAGTTTTCTGCTTTTCTAGTAGGAAATGTTTCTATGAAGAGCCATTTTTTAGGAAAAAAAATTGGTTAAATTTGTACCGGTTTCCAGTGTCTATTGCAATGAGATTCAATTTTTTTATTCAGAGTATTTTCTCTTCATTTTTTAATTTGACAATTATATATATGTTTTAATGTCAATGATTTAGGCAATAAGTGAGACAAATTCCTCTTAGGAATACACCTCTTTTGTCCACTACTCTGTGATTTTAGCATGTATTATTTACACATTTAAAAACAAAAAGGTGTCCGAGAATGCCCAATTGAGCCCAAAAATTATCATTGCGAAGGCTTATAGTAAAGTTGAAGATCTTGTTGCCATCAAGGATAAACATTGTAGAAGCAATCTTTCTACTACCATAAATAAGCATAAAAATTACTTCCAGGGGCAGAAATTCTCAACAGATGTCATCATTTCAACAATCTTGTTTCACATATGGAAATCACATATCAGAATTGGAATTGGTGCCTATATATATATTTTGTTTTTTGGCCTTGTATTGGTGCCTATATCGAAGGCAAATAATTGTTGGAAATCACATGCAAATGAACTTTGGCATAGATCAAGGAATTCTCTCAACTCTTAGAGTTGGGATGCTAGAGAAGGATGTAAGGAGGTCATCATCAAAATCCCTCTAAAGTTACAACCATATAAAAAACAGGAAACATAGATAAAGTTATAAAGGGATAAACCCTTCCAAACAGGACAGCAAGCAACCTCAATGGTTGAGCACCTAAAAATCAGGACCAAACTAAGAAGCCGCTGTGGAAGCCAGAAGCTGTCGTGGAAAACCTAATCCAGATTCGTCGCCACAGAACGCTATCATGGGAGCCCTTCGTCGCCACAAAACACTATCATGGGAGCCCATATCCAGAACGCTGTCGTCACAAAACTCTATAACCAGAGGGAGGACCACCACCGTTGTCTTAGAGTTTCACTCAGAAAAACTCTCAAGGCAGAGAGGGTTTTCTCTCACGAAGGAGAAGTTTTAGGGCCGGCTTATAGCTCTTTAATTTGGACTTGATTTGACTCGAAATACACTTTTTTCTTATATATATATTTATATTTTCTATTATTAAATATTATTTTCTATTATATAAACCATATAAAATATCTATGTATAATAGTTTTTTAGTACTTTCATATTAAAAAAATAAAATATAAAATTAATTTCAATTAAATTGATATTTTATTGATTAGCAAAATTACTAACTCACAATGAGCGTCTCCCCTTTAGATATGACTAGGTTTGGACCCGTGCGATGCACGGGTGATGTTCTATGATTTTTTTTTTAGTACATTGTTCTATGAATATTTTTAGAGTATTATTCTATGAACTATTATGTACATTAAAATATTATAGTATGTTAAATTGATAATTAGTTAATAATGAATTAGTATTGTTGCTTGTTTTTTATTAAAATAAAATATATAGAATAATTAGTTAATTATCTTATGATTTATTTTTTTAGATTTTAATTGATTATTAGTTAATAATAAATTAGTATTGTTGCTTGTTTGTTATTAAAATAAAATATATAGAATAGTTAGTCTTTCAATTTGTTCTAAATTTGTACTATTTGGTCCTTAAATTTAACCTAGTGTAGCCAACTCGTATACAACGTAACTACAATAATTCAGGGACTGAGATGTTTATTTTGATTATTGATCAGGGACTAATTGGTCTACTTGATGTAAATTCATCAACCAAATAATATTTTTTCTCTATAAATAGTTCAATAATGCCTTTTAAATAATATATATATTATTGATAGCATCGATATAATGCCTTCAATTAGCATAAATGAAATCATTTCGCAACCGTTAGATCACATGATTGAAATGTTCAAAATTATAACTTAGAAAATATGTATTTTCTTGTATGCATATTTACTTTTTGCATGAAACCACCTAGCTTCATCTCTAACTTGTAAATTGTCATTAAACAAACATAAGAGAAAAAAGAGAAGACATGACTTTGAAATTGGTTTGAGAAATTATTGTTCTAAATATTTCAAACTAACATTTTAACGAAATTTGGTGATTAGAAATGACCTAAATATTTATTTCTTGACAATTTGGTCCCTCTTAGATTTTTCTTCCCAAGTTGGTCCCTCATAATTTGTTCAATCATCAAATTTAATCATTTTCCATCAATGGTTGACCAAACAAAAATCTCTCAACCAATGTGATATTTCCACCAAAAAATCAAGACCATATCAAAAGGATTATGAATGTAAATCTTATAAACCATGATTATAGATAATCTAAAATAAATAATAAACAATAATTTATGTCAAATTTAAATTAATTTGTGAAGATTATTATTGAAATTACAATTAAAAAGTGGGGTAAATTACAAAAAAGGTACCCGTGGTATGGCCAAATCTCATATTACTGTTGTGTGGTTTTTCAGGTATCACTTTAGGCACCTAAGCTTATCACTGTTAGGCAGTTAAGGTACTTATGGTTTTCCTCTGCCACTTTTAACGAAAAATGCTAGTGTGGCGCTTACGTGACTCAATAAAAAATCAATTTTTGTTTTCAAAAACTATCGGATAAGTTTCATTTTGGTTATAAAACTATTTTTTGTTCTTCCTCAAACTTTCACATTTGTTCAGTTTTTGGTCCGAAAAATATGATTTCATGTGGTTTATGTCGTTATTTTTCACTAAATATTGAGATGATCATAAGCCAGACTTTGGCCTGACTCGAGACTCGACCCAATTAGACTTGGGCCGAGCCAGGCCAAATTGGGCCACTTTATTTTTAAAAAATCATGTTTTTTTTTATCTCATTTATTTATCTTATGTATTTTTTAACTTGTATATATTGATGTTTATATTAATAAAAATATTTTAATTTGATTTATTTATTAAAAAATATTAATTAACTTGAAATTAACTTTATATTATATTTATATATAATAAAAAAATGACTATACCTCCGGTCGAGCCCCGTTTAGAAGTGCTAGACTCGGGACCCCGCCCGAAGTGCCCCGACTGGACCGTGTTTTGTTCACTACCCCTACCCATATATGTAACAATAAGTTAGTTGATAAAGAGATAAAGAAAACTTTTCATTCTTAATCACAAATTGGAGATAAATTGGTGGTTGAGTTTTATGTTTAATTTATGACTAAGAATAATGATGAAATTATAATAAAAACACATGTCAGAGACCAAGACGGAACAAATGTGAAAGTCTGAGGACAAAAATGAAACTAAAAATAGTTTTTATAATTAAAATAAAACTTACCCCATAATTTGAGGAGCAAAAATGAGATTTTAACCCTAGTGGAAATCGATGGCTAAGATGCAAGAGAAATCAACGGCTAATATGCAATAGAAACCAACGACTCTGATACATTGGAAACCACAACTAAGATGTGCCACATCAGCATTTTTCATTAAAATTGAAGGAACAAAACCTCACCGGGTACCATAACTACTTAACGGCGAGAAGCTCAGGTACTCAAAGTGAGACATGAAAAACCACACAACAACAATGTGAGATTTGGCTATACCACGAGGTACATTTTCTGTAATTTACCCTAGAAAGTGTTCGAATAAAATATATTTTGAATTAGAAATTTGTTTGATATGAATTTTGAGTTCAAAATTTATCATATGAAATATTAATGGTGATAAAAACTTTGGCAAAAGTACTAATTTCGTCCCAAAACTTTACACTAATTGTCAATTTCGTCTCTAATCCTTTTTTACGGTCAATTTCGTCCCCAATGTTTTATATTTTGGTCAATTTTATCCTTTTGACTAACTTCTCTCAACAAATTAACGACAGACTACATCATGTTTTTCAATCTGTGTTAAGATTTAAGTTTTTTTAGTCCTTGAATTTGTACTAAATTAATACTATTTGATCCATGAACTTGGACTAACTTTATATTTTTTGGTTTATGAATTTGTACTAAATTTATACTATTTGATGTCTGAATTTATATTGACTTTGTACTTTTTGGTCCCTAAATTTGACCCAAAGACCAAATCGTTGACAATTGCAATAATTCAGTGACTGAGTAGTATATTTTGATTATTCATGAATTGATTAATTGACTTAGTATAAATTCAATGACCAAATAATTTGTTTTATCATTTTTTTGGAAAAAGTGAACCTTATGGCCTTTCTTTGTAACCAAGTTTTCATTTGTCGAAGCTCAATGCTTCCATTAGCGATCTTTCATATATTTTGTTTTTTAAATAATATATTTTGTTTTCATCTGTTGGATATATAATTGATTAAACATGTTAGTTATAAATTTATAAAATTTATTAAATATTTGATTAATCAAATAATTCTAGTAATACCATATATATATATATATAATTTTAGTAACTTTAGCATATTTATATAATGTTAACCTTTGACCAATAAAAAAGATAAATTTTATAGCTAAATAGGTAATTTAGAAATTCAAAAATTTCCAATTTAATAAGATAAAACTTATCAAATTGTTCATAAGATACGTTTTATGGACACCCTAAAAATTTAATCAAACTAAACTTAACTTAAAATAAGATTCCTTAAAATAAAATAAATGTGGTATGTAGGCATGCCTATGTGTTTATAATATAGAGGTGAGATGATTTTTACCTAATAAATATGATTGAACAATGATTATGATTAAATTTGAATTTTAAATTTCGAACAAATTTTATGGAAATCAAATTTGATAAATTTGAAAGTTTTAAATATCATAATTAGACATAAATATATTGTAAAATAATAATTATATTGAAAATTAATATAAATTAATGTCATTTTTAGATACCATAAATATCATTATAATAAATTGATCGTTCATATTGATTGTTTTTGTTATTAAAAAATTATGCATTTTCAATGTAGCAACAAATCATAATCAATGTTATTTAATTTGTAAGAAAATCTAATATTTACATTATCATATGTGAGTTCAATTTGTAATAATACTATAATATATGGTCCAATATTTTTTGTAATTACTTTTTTTTGGTAATTTTTGCAATTATTTTGATATGACATTTATTAAAATTAATTTGCATGCTTTTTAATATGTGTTTTTACATTTATTAGAATTGTCATAAAATCATTTTTGCCTTCATAATTCATATATTTACTACTCTTTTATTAGATGAGTGTTAAAATATACCTATAATAACTTTGTTTACGCTTTTTACCTTTGAATTTTTTATAATGTAATTTTGAAAAATATTAAAATAAAAAGTATGACAATTTAAATATAGGGTAGTTATGATTATGTATCTTGCTAATTAAATAAAAAAGATTTTTTAAAATCCATACATATAAATATAGAATGTGCTCTACGTTAAAAAAATGTTAAACTAATACTTTGGTCTTTATAATTTAATTTTTAAAATTATTTTTTGTTCTATTTTAATTATTAAACTTTTACATTTATTCAATGGCTAAAAAGAAAATTTTACATTTATTCTATTTTGTTATCCAAAATGTGTTTTCTTCCAGTTTTTGCATTTGATGTTTAAATCTAGAAGATATTGATTTTTTTAATTAAAAACAATAATTGTTTGTGTATGTAACGGTCATCTTTTGATCATTAACCAATTTAGGATTTTTTTTCATAACTTTTATAACAGTAATTGGTATATACATAAATGTTACACCTTTTTTTTTTGTGTGATACACAAATTCTACATTAAATCATAGTATGTGGTATTTAAATTTGATGAATATCTTGTAATTTCATATCTAATTTGATAGAAGATTTATTTCTACCTTAATTACATATTTTTCTGCGTAGTACTTTTGTTTTTTTTAACAAAAAGAAACTATATTGATTATTAATTAGGCTTTTAAAAAAAAGATATAGTCTTTGTGTGTAGCACTTATATATTGCATAAGTATTCAACTTTTGAGAACCAACTCCAACTTTTGTACTCAAATAGTTTGACCAATTTCAGAATTAATTCAGCATTATTAATTTATTGCTTACTCATATGACATCATAAAAGAATTACCTAGGCTTCCATTTTTTGTCATGTCAGACATTGACGTTTCGTGCAATCGCGTTCACTTTTGCTTCTCAACCGATTGGTATAGTATTATTTGTTCAAAATTTCAATCTACATTGTAGTTGTTCTAATTGATTTTTTTACCAATCAGTGAGTTGGCTTATATATCTTGGTATGCATTCAATGTAGAATCTGCCCTTTATAATTATACATGGTTGGTGATAATTTTGGATGAATATAGCAAGGTAATTGCAAATAATTAATCACGCATGTGATCTGAAACAAACCATTGTGCTCAATGAATTTGAAATTTAAAAAACTTTTCTACATTAAATTCTTGTAAATGAAATTACATTTAAAAGAAACCATGTTATGTGCCACTAATTGCAACAATAATAATTCGGAAATCAAAACTCTTCCAATCAAGCTTCAATATTTTGAAATTTAAATACCCATCATGATCCTGCACATTCAGAGTTCAGAAGATAACGCATAAGGCAATAAATTATAAATCAGAATTATTTCAATGATCTAACTATTAGAAATTCAAATACAAAAGAAATCGATTTTATAAATAATATGTATTATTTTAAAATTTAAACAAATAAATTTTTTCTTTATTTTAATTTTCCTATTATTTTGTAAAATTTAACTTTAATTAAAAAATATAAGAATATCACTACCATTTTTTTTATCATGATAATTTTGGAATTTGTATTAAAATCTAGTTTAGTTTAAAATATAGAAAAATAGATGTTATATATATTCCGTACAAATAATTAGAAAATATAATTTTATTTTTTTATATTTATAATTAATTTTAATAGATGAAATATAAATTAAATAATTATTATATTAAATAAAATAATCGAGTTGAAATGATAATAACTATTTGTAGATATATTAATCTAGTTAATTTTGAAATCATAACATGAGTTATATTTTGAATTGTATACTAATGTCTCTCTTTTTTTTGTATACGATATTTATTTATTGTAATTCAGAACACAATAAATACAAAATAAACATACATCAGCAACCTCATTGCTCGACAACTCATTAACAAAATTGCTATTATCCTTTAGAAACAACACATGTAAAGTGCAACCAAGAAAATATAAAATAAATTATGAAAACGATAAAGGATTAAATAGTAAATAAATATATGTATATAAACATACATCAAGAACTCTTTCGCTCAATTGTCCACTGGCAGAATTGTTCATATCCTACATGGAAACCACATATACTTGGTTGATCATAAATTGACATTTATGATAATGAAAATTTAAGAATATGTCTTATTTACCGTCCAGGAATTTATCAAACTCTTACTTGTGGGACTGAGTGGACCAATGTTTCTAATAAACTCAAATTGCTTCTCCATAAACTCTTACTTGTAGGACCGAGTGGACCAATGTTTCTAATAGACTCGAATTGCTTCTCCATCAATATCTTCACGACTATTCTGACGAAATGCGAAAACCAATCTAACTTCGTGTAGGCACGTCTCGACTAAAAATAATGTTGGCAAATATATAGAGAACAATGCTACTGGACAACAATCGAATATCACATTAATGATATAGATTTATATCATTCAATTGCTATAAACTGATTGATAGTCAACTATTACATTTAAGGAATGATTGATATTACTATTAATGTACTAATTGATATGAGTTCGAATTTACCATACTTGTTTGCCAAATTAAATTGATTTTTCAATTAAACCTAAAATAATAACAAAACACAATTTGATTATTTATTTGATAGCTAAAATTAACACATTGAATTGAATGTGATTGCCAATCATGAATAGAGGAAGCCTAAGATCAGATTAAATTGACAATTATGAATGGATAACACAGTCAATCACATTAAATTTGATATTGTGTTGCAATAATTGTGAAAAAGTACAGTTGACTAAATTAATCCAAGTGTACATATGGCAATCATTTAGTGGATAAAATTATGTCATGTCATGAGCCATGTCAAATTAGTAAGTGACTCCCATGCCACGCAGGAGCCATGTGGCATGATTTGAGGTTTGCTTCTCCTTATTATATCATAGAGAATAGATTTAATTATAGTTTGATTTCTTGACTGATTTTGTTCGTTTATTTTGTGGTGCATATCAATATCACCTTGAGAAAAAATCAAATAAACCAACTTAGAAATTATTCTTTTTCATTAATTAATCTAAATATCATCATAGATAAATTGGTAGCAAATTCAAGAAAGAAATTAAATAAAATAAGTAGGTTACAAAATTTCTTGCATTTTCCGTCGTGATTATATGGGTCCTGTATATGACCATTTAGGATTCACATAGATATTTGATATTTCCAAATCGCACTAACACATTTGAACAACATTGGGTTTACGTGTCCCTCCTCATTCAACGCATTTGGGCCTTCCGCAGAAATGCAGAATTAACGGACAAGAGTTTACAAAAATCTCTAGTAGAATTTGTGGGCAGAAAATTATTTATATAATATTAGATTAAAATGCATAAAAATAATTCGTACAATGTTCGCCTTATAAAAAAATTTTAAAATACGAAAATCCAAATTTTTGTCCTATCTATTTATATTCTCATAAAGTAGTAATTTGTATAAAAAAAAGCTAATAAATATGTTGTGATCAGATGGTGTTTTCACTTAAAAGTTAATATTCATTCTATGGGTGTTTTTTATTTTAATTTTAAGAGTGGTCGAAATGGAACTAAATTAATTTAATCAAATCAAACTAAACAAAGTTGAAGTTATAATTAAACTAAATCGAATGATAAGCGACTTGGTTTAGTTAAAAATGTATCAAAATTCAAAATTAATTGATTTGGTTCAATTACTAACATTTTGTAATATATTATTTTATTTTTATTTGTTATATGTAATTACATTTAACACAAAAATTATTATTTTCCTTCTAAAATATCATGCAATCGGATATATTTTTTTTATTATGATATCTTATTATCTTACAAAAATTTCTCATTTTATTCGATGTCTAATTATCATTTTCATTCTTTAATATCTTCTTGCTTCAAACTTTTAATTTTAATTGTCATTTTTCTTTTCAATTTTTAATTTTGATTCATTACTCCTAAATATTATTTTTTTTCCTTCTAATTTTATCATTAGTTAATAAAAAAAAATTAAATCGTTCAAACCAAAATGTCCAAATTCATTAATTTTTTGATTTAGTTAAACAAAATATTCTTAACCACTCAATTAAGAACTATTTCAAATTAATCTAAACAATTCAATTAAAAAAAATTTCAAAATCAAATCAAACCACTAAACAAACATGCCTACTTTATTATTTGATAAAGATTGAGGAATGAAGTGATTGATTATTTGACAAAAATCCAAGGGATTATCATGCTTATTTGTCTAGTGGAAGAAGTGTGGAACACAACTCCTATCAATGTACCTTTTAGAAAAGAAGAAAACTTAGTTGAGTACACGTGGCATTATACAATTGGAATGAATGTATATATACACGGGCAAAGTTGGAAACCAATTGATTGGGCATGATAGACTTGGATCGCATGTTTTGAGCAATACAGATCCATAGTGACGTGGCAGATGCAATCCTTTTGGGCCACTGGGCCCCACTGAATTCACAAAACGACGTTCCCCGTCACTGTCGTTTTGTAGACGTGACCGGGCCACCAGTGAGTGACAGCCAAATTAGCAGAAAAGATCTTAAGATACGTTGGATTGAAACGCTAAATGCTACTTCCATTTGTTTACTTTAGCAATTAAACATCACTCACTTAATTAGCTATAGTGGAATGTGATGGTTTGTCAGCTCAAAAATCTCCTTTCATGACTTTTCTCTGTTACATTACCTAAGGGCTAAGGTTTTGTGTGTCACAATTTTATAGCATAATAATTCATATATATATATATATATACACTAGAGGCTTTGCGTGCCCTAACGGGCACACAAATATGTATGTAGAATAAATAAGGGACTAAATTGTTAACTTAGTAAAGAAATAGAGACCAAATAGTAAATTTTCTCTTATTTTTAATTTCATAGACTATAGTTTTAAACATGGACGACCAGAAAGGGGTGGAGCCATATAATATAAGATATATATATAGGTTGAAGGTTATCGGTAAACAGCCTGTAAAATGTTTTGATCTATATATATAAAATGAGTAAACTATCAAATCAGTCTCCGGATTTTTGTTCGGTTACAGATAAGCCCCTGAATTTAGCTAATAGACGAATAAGTCCCCGAATTTATCGAACGTTACACAAATTGGTCTCTCTGTTAACCTGCCGTTCCAAAAAACGTGAGGTGGCACGTTAAGTGCTGACGTGACACGTTAACTGCCATGTCAGCACGGGATAAACTAAAAAAAAAAAGAAAAAGAAATGCCAACTGGGTAAATGTCGCCATATCAGCATTATTACTAAAAAAAAAATTCGTGTCTGGACAAATTGGTCCCTGGCTTCAATTTTTATCCCATTATTTTCAATTCCCCCTATTTTTCATCATCTTCATTCATTTTACTCCCAAATCCTCAAAATAAAATTGTTAAGTGTCTCAAAACTCTTCCAAAAATTTCAATTTAGTCCTCAAAAGTATTAAAAACCCTAAAACCTAAAACCTAAACCCTAAACCCCAAACTCTAAACCCCTTTATTTTCAATTCCCCCTATTTTTCATCATCTTCATTCATTTTAGTCCTAAATCCACAAAATAAAATTTTAAAGTGTCTTAAAACTAGAATGTTTAGAAGAGTTTTGGGACACTTTACAATTTTATTTTGAGGATTTGGGACTAAAATGAATGAAGATGATGAAAAAGCAGGGGAATTGAAAATAAAGGGATTTAGAGTTTGGGGTTTAGGTTTTAGGGTTTTTAATACTTTTGAGGACTAAATTGAAATGTTTGGAAGAGTGTTGGGACACTTAACAATTTTATTTTGAGGATTTGAGACTAAAATGAATGAAGATGATGAAAAATAGGGGGAACTGAAAATAATAGGATAAAAATTGAAGCCAGGGACCAATTTGTCTAGACACGAATTTTTTTTTTTAGTAATAATGCTGATGTGGCGACATTTACCCAACTGACATTTCTTTTTTTTTTTTTTTTAGTTTAACCCGTGTTGACGTGGCAGTTAACGTACGTCAGCACTTAACGTGCCACCTCACGTTTTTTGGAACGACAGGTTAACAGAGGGGCCAATTTGTGTAACGTTCGATAAATTCGGGGACTTATTCGTCTATTAGCTAAATCCAGGGGCTTATCTGTAACCGAGCAAAAATCCTGGAATTAATTTGATAGTTTACTCTATATAAAATATTGGATGGTGTTTTTAATAAAAATAATAGATTGAAGAAGCCTTGAATTTCCACTTAAAAAATACTTATGTATATTTCAAATTAGATATAAAAACAACATCAAGATAATAAACTTAATTTATTTGAATTTTCATGTCTATATTCAAATATAACAATAAAATTTTACTTAGAAAATCATTAAATTTTAAGATTTTTTTGAGATTTGGATTCATGTAATCTTGTATGATACTTCAATTATTTGTAGGGTTAGAGATGTGGGTTGATTTTGATAGATAGTCAAAAGGAAAAATATGGTACTGTTTTGAATTTTTGATAATCTTTAACCAAATAAAAACTTATTTTCATTTTTTTAAATAAAAAACAAGGAAGAAAACTCTTTCTCTTTTTTTTTTCTTGGACAGAGGAAAATTCTTTCTAAATTAAGACAAACTATACATCAAAACAAAGAAAGTAATTTTGATTAATACACCAAGGATATTTTTTATCCCAAAAGTATAATTAATCAAAGATGGTTTCTAGCATCCAAAATAATTTTTTTGTTTTTTTGTTTTTCATTTCACTTCAGAATTTCCATTGTTAAGGTATCATACCCTTGCCAACCCTTTGGGTAAAGATCAAGTTTTAAAGTATCCTTCCTAGCTGACTTTTTTTTTTTTTTTTGTTTCTTTATAAAAAAGCCACACACACACAGAATAAAACTTATCACAAATTCATAAGCTGGACATTTTCCTGAAAACACAACCCAATTAACAAAAGCAACATATTTCCAAAATTTCAAGGAAGCACAAAAGTCCCAAAATTTGGACTGCGAAAGTGATTGATTTTTTAAGCATTGGGTACTCAAACACAGCACACAGATGGCATCAGGCTCATTTCTTCACGCAGCTTACTTTATATACCAAATCTTTTATTCTGCGGCGGAATATTTCCTATAACTGAAAACCGTTACGGCATCTCTCGCCGTCGTCGTCGTCGTCGCCGCCTTCAATTTTTTGACCTCTCTTGACAGAATCGTGTAATTGCCGCTTAATTCTTCTGATTCCGACGAGATGAACACCCTACAAGCATTACGACCACCGTGTTGTGCTGGATTGCTCCAGAATAGCGAATGTGGACCGTCGCTGAACGGTCCGTCGGCGTCGTCGACTCCGGAGACGTTAGGGTTTATGAGACTGTTTGGAGTCAATGTGATTGGATTACACCGTAGCCGTAAGAGTTTGCGCCTCTACGGTAACAGCATCAGGTTGAATTATCCGATTAAGGCGAAGGATGATTCTGGCGCGGCTCTGACCGATGATTCTGCTGCATTATCTGGTACTAGCTTTAATTTCAGACTCTCTTTCTTTTTTTCTGAACTTGAAAGGCTATCAAGATCTGGAATCCTTTCTCTGAGATGCAGAGGCTTTTCTTGATATTGAGTATCTAGCTTTTTCGCACTGTTTTTGCTTATACACATGTTTAGAGTTAGGTAATTTCGACGAGATTTATTATAAATAAAACAGCTGATGGTGGAATTTAGTCAATCTAAATCGTGGACTTCATCATTGAAAAACTTGAATGAATACCATCCTGAACTTAAAAAGTGGTCACTGTTCAACACCTTAATTATGAGGAAAGATTCAATAGGAAATAAAGTAAGACAAAGGTCTATGCTCTACTCAATGGTCAGCTTCAAACTAATGAATCTATTGAAGAATATGCCGTTTATTAGGTGTTAAAGAATATGCCCTTATAAAGATAATACAAAGTCTTGCAAGGTTCGTATAAGATAAGGAACTAAAAAAATTAAAACATAGATTGGCTGTTTTGTCATTTTGTTCTGAAACTAATAGTTAGATCAGGAAGATCTAATTCATGGTAAAACTCGAGCTCAAGGGTCAAGGAAAAAGGCTATCGAAGGTGGATTTTCAGATAAACAAAAATAATAACGATAGCGGTTAGTGTTATCTCCAATCTTTTTTCTCTTTTTACAACTTCCTTTTCTTGCTCATCTTTCAACGCTTGAATGATCTTAGACTTCAACAAGATTATATAAAGAAGACGATGTCTTCAAGGATTTTGTTTAGGCTAAACTGGAAGTCTCATGGACTTTGTTAGATTATAGTTTAAGTATTGATATACGTCACTTGCTCTGGAAAACTCTTCCGTGTCTAGCTTCTAAGCGATTAATACCTGATCGTGATTATTAGGGTTCTGATTTCTACAAATTATCATCTACCAGGTAATAATCTCTGCCAGATGTCAGATGTTGGGAAGTCCACAAACATTTTGTGGCATGAATGTCCAATTCAGAAACATGATAGGCAAAAGCTTCTTCAGCAAAAAGGCTGTGTCATTTGGTTAACTGGTCTCAGTGGTTCAGGTTTGTGATATTTAGAAATTTATTTGTAAGATGCTTGGATATATGATATATGAACAGTTGAATAGACTCTTTTAGAAATATATGATATATCCAAATGCCATGTAAATAGAGACTCTCAGTGTTTGAGAAATTAGTGTCTACTCACCCCGATGACCTGAAGTAAAACAAACTTTGGAAATCATTTCGTCAGCTTTCAATCAATCTTATAGAGAAAATTTAAAAGCACAATATGTTCACAAGAAAAAGTGTTATGGTTCATTTTTTCCAATTTTGAATGTCTCAGGATTATAAAAGGTGATTTGATTCTTTCATGACTTTTATTTGCTGTTTGTCTTACAATTCATATTTGGGAAGATACAAGAGCACTCATTTAGGCATATGATCCTCTTTAACAGTATATTTTGTACAATGATGAGGATTCTTGTATCCTATGACCTATATACAATATTGTTTGCCGGATAAGAAGGATATGATAAGACACACTAATTACCCTCAGCTGTCCAACTACATGTTATTTTACAGACATTCAGAATTTTGTTCTATTTGAAACTGCAAAGCTGCATGCATACTTGGAAACAGGATAAAACTCAGAATTGTTCAAGTCAATGGACCCAGCAAAGGAAGTAATACATGTTACTATTATTTTTACCATAGTGATGAGTCAAATCTGTCTCTTATGAGTGGAGCTATTGACACTCAAACTCCTTTGCAAATTTACTGTTGTAGTTACCATAGTGCAAAATGCTGTTCTAGCTCTACTCAGTTTTACGCTTGAGCTTTTCACACTGACACTTGTTCATGTGGTATTTTATACTTGAACTTAATTTATTCCTTGATTAGCTAGTCAGTTACTCTCACTCCTAATATTTTCCTGTGCTTGCAAATGGATGCCTACATTTTTTTTTTTATTATTTCTTCAGATATCAGGATATAATTACAGTGCATGACTTTGGCTTGATATTTGACTTCTAGAAACCTTTTGGTTCTCACTAATTGTCAGACATCGATTTCAGGCAAAAGCACTCTGGCATGTGCTTTGAGTCGAAGTTTGCACTCCAGAGGAAAATTGACTTACATACTTGATGGTGACAACATTCGGCATGGTCTAAACAAAGATCTTAGTTTTGGAGCAGAAGATCGTTCAGAAAATATACGAAGGATTGGTGAGTGACTAGATACAAGCATGTCTAACTTTTCTCTTTTTAATTTGGTCCATCCCTGAATCTATTCTGGTTATATAACATCGTAATTTAATAACTTTCAGGCGAGGTAGCTAAACTCTTTGCAGATGCTGGTGTTATTTGCATTACCAGTTTAATATCACCCTACCAAAAAGATAGGGATGCCTGCCGAGCACTATTTCCAAAGGGAGATTTTATTGAGGTATATGCTTTTGTTGTGATGATCTACAAGTTAATATATGTAGGGAATTATGCATCTGCTAACAATAAGGTGCTATAAGATAATTAAACAAGTTCATCATCATCCTGTTAATGATGCTCACATATTCTAGGTTTTCATAGACGTGCCACTTCAAGTTTGTGAAGCAAGGGACCCAAAGGGACTCTACAAGCTTGCTCGAGCTGGAAAGATCAAAGGTATCTCGATATTATGTAGCTTACGAAGTTTTAGGGGCACCTATGTTTCAGCTGGTTTTGTAATTTGACTATACTGGCTTAAGCAAAATGCATTATCCGTATTTTCACTCCTGCATCAGTTTTTTTTTTCTGATTGACAATTTTGGAGTGTCATTACTCCGACTAGGATTGAATTTTCTGTGTTATCTGCAGATTTCACTGGGATAGATGATCCATATGAACCACCGTGTAGTAGTGAGGTGTGTATTTTGCTCATTGAGCTTATTCAACTTCATTAAAGAGAAACAGTGTATAGAATAGATACTATGCAGAATAAATTAGATGTTGAATGAATTTAGGTTCTTGCTTTTTTTTCTCTTCTAATGATGAGCATTCGTCTGTCTATTTAAATTTCCACACATTGCTTTATGGGTTCTCATTCAGTCGGTACCACTTGTCCATTTTAAAAAACTGAACTGAATGCCAGAATTTTCTACCTTGCAGATAATATTACAACAAAAGGGAAGTGAGTGTTCTTCTCCGTGTGAAATGGCAGAAACCGTGATATCGTACTTGGAGGAGAATGGATACCTTTGGGCCTAACTTTGCTCGAAAGAGGCCTTGCTGTATTGTTTGTTGTGTATATATATATTTTGTGTAACATATGGCACATAATCGCTCCTTCCAGCACCAGCAGCTAGGAAATCATCGTTTCCTGCTTGTCTGCTTCCATTCATTTCCCATGTTTGTGCAGTATCTGTGGTATCTGTGAAAGCATGTAATTTTCAACTAAGAATTGGGAACACCTGAAAGCTAGTATAATACACTGGATGCAAGTGTAAATACTGTTTTCGGATGCCATGAACACATGATTCATGGAAACAAACGAATAACATGATGTTTCAACGATTCAAAGTCGCGTTTCATTTAACATTTTTACAATAAAGTGAACATGTGCTGATTTTCACTATATCCACTAGTTTATTTTTTATTCAATAGTATTCCATTAGCCTCATATTTTTCTCTACATGAAATACGATTCTGTACGATATACGGAAACAGGTATCCTTCGTGGGAATGAAGATTGAAGGACTGTCAAAAAGAACTGCATTCTGGCCTATACTGCCAAAGAAAATATGGAAATGGATGAACACGAAATTATTATTCTCATTATATATTATTTTCCCTCCCTTCAACATTCTCTCAACTGCGATGAACGTAACATCAAGGGATGTCAATTTCCTAAACAAACTGATGAAGCATTAGCTACTTTAGGAGGAGATAGGGGCTAAAAAATATAAATAGAAAGAAATGAAAAATGAAGGTAAACATGATTGATTATTTAGAATTTTGGAGAAGAAACGCATCAGAAGGAGGTAAAGGCCATGGTAGCTGATGTTGGTGTTTGAGTAATGGAGAAGAAGCAGATTACAAAGGTGAGAGAAATAGAAATGGCGAGAGAGGTGACAGAGTCAAAAGTAGAAGACCAACGTCGTTCCTGAAGTCTCCAAAGCGTTCTGGCAAAGTGAGCTACACATTCCACCACCACTGTAACCACATGCGCCATCTCTGTTTGTTTGCTGAGCAAAGAGAGATGAGTAGATGACAATAGAATAGAATAGAATAGAATAGAATAGATAGTGTATGTGAATAACAAATGGCTAAGTTGAATGAGGAGGGTATAGGACAATTATTGTTGTTCTTCTTGTTGTTTTCACCAGTGCAATATAAACCAACATTCGGTTGCTTCCGCGATGCTTCCTTTTTTCTTTATTATTATTATTATTATTATTATTATTATTATTATTATTATTATTATTATTATTATTATTATTATTATTATTATTATTATTATTTCTATCCTTAAACTCTCCAGGCAGTTTCTATCTAAAAAAAAACTCTCAAGGCAGTGACATCTCACGTCCCTTTGCACACTTTATTGCTGGAGCTTACCTAAATTTACCCAAATAGGAAAAGTAAACTAGTAAAGTTTAGTTTTGGCCAAAACAGAAAACCTAGTAAAGTTTAGTGATTGCGTTACTTTACTTCTAAGGATAAGTAAAGCAGGTTAGATCTGGGATTCTGTTTTAACCAACGCGATTTTTTGTTTACTTTTGCTTCCTTTGGGCTTTTCTTTTGCTTTCACTTCATTTAGTTTTACATATATGTAGTTCAATCTCTTTACATTGGCTAGAATATTATTTTGAAGATCCATTAAGATTACATTGGTAAAAAAAATATTAGGTACCGAAGAGATTAAATTTGATCATAAGATTAAATGAATGGCACAAATTAGGTGTACAATAGAGATAACATGAGATTACTACACTAGAGGATCGGAACCGCGTTCCAGCGCAATAGTTACAAAATATATTAAACTAATAATTCAATACTTGAAAGATTATCGAGTTGAAAATTTGATCCTTAAAAAATTAAAATATATAGTTTAGTATCTAAAAAGTTGTGTTGTTAATAGGAATTCCTTTGTTTATTTCTCTAATCAGAGTGAAGTTCAGGTTTGTAATCGTGATTTATCTATTGTATCCTAATAATGTGGAAAATCCTCCAGTAAATACATCATATCTGTTTCTCTTGACCCCCAAAAAAATACACCTCTTTTGGATTATATCAAGCTTCCGAAAATTTGGCAGCCTCTCCTGTTCTAAGTGCTTCATCCAGTCACTCATTGTCTACTTCATATTAAAAATATATAGTTATAAACTAATGACAACTTGAACTGTTAATCTTATCTTTTTTCTTCTAAACTTTACAACTAATAAACTCAATAAAGATTATAAAAATTTCTATTTTCCATGTACAGCAGAATAGTGTTAGCTTTGTTGCACATGTATCACTATTGTCTAAGGATCTTTGCTTCATGTACGTATATTCTGAAATCTCACTTAGCCAAAATTTCACAACTAAATCATAACTCAGATATTAGAAATTGCAAATAGCTTATAACTAGTTCCACTAACAAATCATACTCAACTGGCAACTAATTAGTTGGGTACAAATGGAACTAGCATTTAAGTGGAGAAACTTGTCCTCCAGGATAATCTATTTTCTATTCCTAAGTTGCTTCTCTTTGGCCATAGAAGGTAACCATCTCTCCCCCCTAACCTTTTTCAAATTTTCAACTCTTTCCAACTCTCTCTTGGCCGCAGCTTTTGCTGCTGCGTCTCTGGCTTCAAATCTAGTCAAAGATTTCTGGTATGCATCTTTTGCTGCAGCTAAAATATCTTTCCCATCAACAGCAACAGTGTGAATCCGCCGCTTAAACTGTTGAGGCAACATATAGCTGTTAAGAAAATCACGAGTTTATAACCAAGAGTGACACAATGGGCACTCAGAATCTATGATATAGATATCTAGTTTAAGAGTGGGGGAGGACCTTCTTTGATTTCTCATCAATCTCCTCTCCAGGAAGTATTTTGGGTCTTTTCCTTGGTGGTTGGGGCTCATCTGCAGTCATATAAATAACCTTAAGCAAAATATACAATTGCACTTTGGCGACATATCAAGCAAAGACACAAAACAAACTTTATAATTTGTTAATCTTTTCCACAATCTTTTAATAAACAAAAAGAAAAGAAAAGGCTCTTCTTTCAAATTTCTATTATGAAAGTACTTGAATGGTACCCGTTTGCAAGAATGTAAAATCAATTTAGAAGCAATCAAGTCTGGATATGTATATTACGGCAGGAAGGCACATTGAGTTCAACCTTCAAGATTTGGTGTTCAACTCCTCAAACGAATAAGGAAGACAGAACATATCGCATATTACTTAATTTAACTATAATATTTCGATTAACTTGTGTAAGCAGCATGAATTTTCTCAACGAATAAAAATATTTGGTCCACCATGAAGGCCACGCCATGTAGTATAAGTATACAAGGGAGAGAATAAGCATGCTGCTCTGAAGCTAATAACTTGCACATCACTCCCCAATAACCAGTGCATAACTTATGGTCATTGGTCAATTTTCATGCAGTATCACAAAGCTAAGCAAATTTGCTGGTGACAATAAACTATAATTTCTGTTCTTAATAAACAATAGATTGAACGCTGATCTATGCTCCAATCCTTAAGGTTTCTAATGAAAGTACTTTTAATCACACTATGCTACCAGCCATTGATTTTCACTGAAAGCTGCAGTTTTATTTGAGGTTTTACAGACATGTTAAAATAATAGAGTAAAAAGTGACGTAGTAGTTCTTTTTCTTGATTGAAGATACTAAACAAATGTCAGAACCCTTCCAGCAACAATAGATAAGGCCTCAATACTACCAAACAGGAACAAACTTACTTACCTACATGATCAAAGACTATCCCAGGCTGAGCATGTTTGAACAACCGAACGCCACTGTCATAGATCTCGGGATCCTCATCTGGGACAGGGCTGGGGTTTTTCACAATTTCTAATGTGTTTTCTAACATGTCATTCAAAAGTTTTTGTGCCTGTCCAAAGCATTAACAACTATAATCATGCTAACAAGTAGGAAAGAAGTTCACATGCTAGATACAAAATATAACATTGTGGACAGATTAGAACATAAGGATAGGAACAAAATAACCTATACACTTTGGCAGAATTGGATTTACAATTAAATAGTTAAACACAAAAATCTATTCATATTTAGTCCAAGAAACCATATAATACCAGAAGAAAAGATTATATATGTCATCTCTAAATGATTGTATTAAACAAATTACTACAATAATTACTGAATTTTTTATTATTATACTTTTTATTCGTTCATTCCGGAACAGCATGAAACTTGTTATCCATATATGACTAAATGCTAGGTGCCTGATATCCCTTGCTTCATGCTATGAAGTTGCGTTAAACAAAATTGCCAAGACACAGGAGACGATTCCAATGATCAACATTGTTCAAGATGTTCAGCCCTGAAGCCTAAACTAATCAGCACAAACTCAATTCCAGATAGTGACTGTGAACTAGATGGAAAAAAAAGATCAAATTTCTGTAGCTTGCAGGTGCAGCTAAATTATTAATCCAACTAAAGTACCAATTTGTTTTTTCCCTTGTTTTAAGGAAACAAAAAAAAAATTACAATTTGGTTCCTAAAAGGTAAACTGAAGAGTATACTGGGAGTAAACTGTAAATATTAAAAGTATACTGGGAGTGAAAATGTCATTTTAGCAGTTTGTTATTTTTGTTTTAAGAAGTCTATATCTTCCAGCTGAGTAAGTCGTTAGGTTTTCTTCTCATTGTATTTCCATTTCTATAAATATGTGTGATGTAATCTTCATATTTTAATGTGAAATATATGAGAGTTATACAGATTTGAGTTAATTGTAGACACAAGTTGTTCATAAACCTCCTAATGTCCGTCCTTGGATTTAGTAAAACCTGTAACTTGCTATATGTTGAATCCAGGAAATTAACCAGTAACATTCAAGCACTAAATTGAACATCTATTCTATTTTGAAGAACCAACTTAAAATACATGAGTAGAGTGAGTCACCAACGTTGAGAATGTAACAAGTACAAAAGAGTAAATTCAATAATCAAAAAGTAACTAGCCATAATAAATATTTTTTTCCCCAGAGAGAAAATCATAAGCAATTGGATTTTGGAGCATGTGTTGTTAGTATTAGGAATTAAATATTGTCAAACTCAATAAACAGAGGCTCACGCTCCTATAACTATAAGCTATAACTATAAGCATAAAATGAGAAAATATAGACACTCACATTACGATCGAAGAGTGTAAGTACTGACCTTCACTTGGTAGTGCTTAATCTGGTGGGTTTTCTGTGGTTCGTCGTCGTCGTCGTCTTCATCGTCATGCTCGTTAGGATCACTGGATTTGGTGGCTGACTTGCCGTTGGAGATATCGGAAACGCCATTGACGAAGGAAGAAATATATGAAGTAGTTCCGGCGACGGAGTTGATAGCTGCCTTCCACGTGGCATCGCCGTCTTCCTCGCCGCTGCTGCTACAGTAGCCATTATTACCAGTTTCATTTACCATTTCTGATTCTTTCTGTAACTATCTCACTTGCAATTTCAGCATCAGCCTCCAAGTTCAAAAACCCTTCTTCTTGGGAAGAAGACCGTGTTTGGCAAATTCGCATTTTGTTTGATCCAGAGAAACATGAGTTTGATGGGAGGCGTTTAGTGGGCTTTCTAGGGCTACTTCTCTACAGGCCCAATCTGCTTTCAATGGATCAACTTCTGAGAATAATGATCATTACTTGTAAAAAAACAAACAAAAAGCAAAGTGATCATTTTGTTGTAAAAAAAAAAAAGAGAATACCTACTTTTTGGTCCCAGAATTGTTACTGAGTCAACGATTTAGTCCCTTAATTGTAAGAAAATATGAATCAGTCCCTGAATTTTACACCACCGTCAATTTTTTGGTCCCTAAAATGTAGAAAAATACGAATTAGTCCTTGAATTTTACACCACCATCAACCTTTGGTCCCTGAATTGTAAGAAAATATGAATCAGTCCCTGAATTTTACACCACTGACAACCTTTTGGTCTCTGAATGTGGTGTAAAAATCCACAACGGTTAACAGCTTAGGGACTAAAAGGTTGACTGTGGTGTAAAATTTATGGACTGATTCATATTTTCCTACAATTTAAGGACCTAAAGGTTGACGATAGTGCAAAATTTAGGGACTAATTAATATTTTCTTACAATTTAAGAACTAAATCATTGACTCAATAACAATAATTCAGGGACCAAAAAAATAGATTTTCTCTAAAAAAAAACACACTATAAGTATGTTATGCAACTACGAAGTATTATTTTGAGTAATTTGTTTTTCTTTTTTTGACATTAAATAAAGAAAAAAAATATAGAGAATAATTCTGTTTGAAAATTCAAATATTAAAGAAGTTAAACGATCAAAATCCAAGTAACCAAGGAAAAAAAATACGAGGATATAAAGACCCAACTAAAGAAAACTTGCTAAAAGCATAACTAGCCATCAAAAGGAATTAATAATAGAGTAAATTATACTTGTATCCTGTGAGTTGATCTTATTTTACTTTGCTTCTTCTTCTTCTTCTTCTTCTTCTTCTTCTTCTTCTTCTTCTTCTTCTTCGATAGAGGGAGATGTGTTAACGGTTAAAATTAGACGATTGAGGGTACCGATGTGTTAACGGTTAAAACTTCAGGGTACTAAAGTGTCAAGTTTCAAACCACAGGATATCAAAGTAAAATAGGGTCAAAGTGTAATTTACCCTTAATAATATTACAAATTTACAACGGTTAACAATCTTTATTGTAGCCAAACATTCAGACTCAATTAAAGCAATTTCTCTTAGGACAAGACTTATACAATTCCTTATATCTTTACTATAAAATTCTCTAATGAAAATAAGACATGTAGCAATTTTATTTTAATTACATGACTAGTTATAGTAGAAAAAATATTAAAAACTTTTTTTTATTTAACCAATCATTAAAGAGAGAGAATATAACTAAAACTTGTAATTGGAAGAACCTCATAACAAACATATAAAAAATTGCATATAAATTTTTTAAACTTAGAGCGGTAGGGAATAGTTATGTTGGCAAAAGACTCTTTCATGCTCCTAACGTTTGAGGTCAGTTTTAGTTATGCCTTTAACGTTTATTTTATGTCAGTTTTGCCCCCAATGTGAAAAGTTGGTGTCAATTATACCCTAACTTCAATTTTTTTGGGGCCAAAGTCCTATTTTGGTCTTTCAAGTTTGCTCAAACTTCTATTTTGGACCCTCAAGTTTCTGACGAACTTTCCGACAAGATACACGGCGGCCCTGACAACTATGAAAACTCCTAATCCTAGGTGTTTTGACCTCCTGAGTTCAATGAAGGCCTCCATTTTGCGAAAAAATGACTGGCAAGCCGCCGAAAAATTACATAGTCACCGAAAAATAATACAATCGTCGAAAATCATATTTCCGACGACCGCCATGTATCTCGCCAGAAAATTCGTCGGAGACTTGAGGGACTGAAACAGAACTTTGAGCAAACTTGAGGGACCAAAGTAGGACTTTGGCCCAAAAAAATTGAAGTTAGGGTATAATTGACACCAACGTCTCACATTGGGGGAATAACTGACGCAAAACAAACGATATGGGCATAATTTAAACTAACCCCAAACGTTAGGGGTATGAAAGAGTCTTTTGCCTAGTTATGTTTTTCATATCCCTTAGAAGACTCCAATAACAATTGCCTTTGAAGCCTGTTGTAAGGTGTCTGTGTAGATGGCGCTACAAGCAGGGGCGATGGTTATTTCTAGGGTGACATCTTGATCCGTGAACCCATAAAAACCAACCCAACCAGCAGTCACGGGTTGGGTTGGGTTGGGCTGGGTTAGGTTCGAAATTCTCAACCCACACACCTGCGGGTTGGTCTGCAGACTGGAGGTTTATGAACCCAACCCAACCGGCAAACCCACAAATATATATAATATATATTTTTATAATTAATTACTAATATATAAATATATTATAAAGTAAACTAGCAATTTGGTCCTTGAAAGATCATTGAGCTAATAACTCGGTCCCCGAAAGATTGAAATGTATAATTTAGTCCCTGAAAGATCAAAATGGTATACTAATTAGTCCTTTTTATGGACTAATAATATACTGTTTTAATCTTTCATGGAGTAAAAAGTATACCATTTTGATCTTTCAGGACTAAAGTGCATATTTCAATCTTTCAAGGACAAATTGTTAGTTTACTTTATTTTATATATGATGCATTTTGCCTAAGATATTAAAAAAGAATGCAAAATTGCTAGTCCAACTAACAATTTCTTAGGCAGATTCAACCTAACCCAACTCGTATTTTTGTAAGTTGGGTTGGTTCAGGTTAAATTTTAAAAAAATACAAAATCCACAACCGGCAAATTGATGTGCGGGTTAATTTAAAATTTTCCCCAACCCGCCCTAACCAAGCCCCATTCACCCCTAGTTATTTCTATCTTTTTGAATAATGAAATTTGTATTTGTGCAATCTATTAAAGAATACTCCATTTAGATAGTATACTTGATAACTTAATATATATAAATTGTAAATTAAAACTTATAATTAGTGCTAATCGACAATTAATATATCTCCCTATGATTTTTCTGGCAAAAACAGATATCTATCTATTAATTTGATTTCATTGTGGCTAAAAGTGGAAGATAATGGCGTGGATTAAAAAAGACCTAGTATTTACCAAGCAGGGAACATTTTCGCAAATTGTACTAATAATAATCTGAGGAGTGAGGACCCTCCCTGCAATTACAGTCTCCAATGAACAATATTATCAGAGGTTGCAACGCAATCATGTCGCGTTGCTACTTTTTCAGAATTTATAATTTGCTTCACAACACTCAGCTTTATATCATAAATCTTTCTTTTAACAGTTGTCTGATCTTCACTTTCTGGGACATACAATCCAATCAAATTCACTTTTACGTACTAATAATGCCTCAATTTCTTCACTTTTAATTTTTCCCTCAGTTTTTACTCTGCCCTTTTTGTTACTGCATTTCATTCATCCCCCTAGGTTTTCATATACACGTACAGTCGATAACATTTCGTGGAAACAAAGGGAGATTGAAAAACTAGGGAAAAAAAACGTAGAAAGAGATGTTTGTATATAAGGTTGATCAATTTCTTTAGTCAGAATTTGAATTTTGTGCTTCATTTTGTCATTTCTTGCTCTTTTTACTAAAAAAAAATTATTTGTTTGACCAACTACTTCGGTGCAATTTAAAATTGTTTTTTTTAGGCGGGGAAAACCCATAATATTACCTTAAAAAAATTATTTCTTTTAAAAGGATCTTTGAAAATATGATTTTTAGCATTTAATAAAATAGTTTATAATTTAATATTCTTAACTAAATCTAAAAGTTATGAAAATTAAAAGTTATTGCAATATATTTAAGAGATATTAATTGGAAAATTGAACAAATTTTTAATTTCATATAAAAAATAGTTGAACATATTTTCAAAATTGTAAAAATATAAAAGTTTAAATTAACTTAAAGAAATTAAATTATAATTTGAAAAATAAAATGATTTTGCAAAATTAAACGCATATATCTTAAAGAGTCTTTTTCTTTTTACATTTCTATATTTTGTTGTCCTTTTCTAACTATGCTAATTGAGATGTGATGAAGTTTTGGGAAATAGGATGAAGACAGGATTGCGGGACTCGTAATTCTTGCAAGAGAAAACAGTGGGACTAGATTCTCCATTGTAACTTTGATGCTAAAGTCAATAATAGCTCTGTGAAAAAAAATATTAAAAAGAATAGTAGTTGAGAAAATGTGTGAGTGCGTACCTTTCAGGAATGATTATTAAGTATTTATATCGTAGGATGGGAGAAGGAGGATAAGGAGATTGCAACTACCTCTAACTGCTTTCTAGGCTTTAGGGGGATCCCTTACCAGAGACCGCTTGGGAGATGTCCTTTGAGACTTGATATACACATCTCTGGTGGATCGCCCGATAGAGCTATTCTTTACTCCCCCCCCCCCCCCNCCCCCCCCCCCCCCCCCCATTAGGGGAGAGACTAGTGATATATATGTTTTGGGGTTGATCGCTCGCTAGCCCCATAAAGCCTCCTTGGCTCGCCTGGTCTCATCACTATGACATGGTGTGTGGTGCTCGTCGCTCGCCAGCCCACTTCGCTTTCCAGGTCACCTGCTTGTACCACCTTGACTTGATAAACCACTCGACTCCGAGATATCAAGAGCTCACCTCCCAGATATCTCGGACTAGTCGGTCAACTCCCAATGCCTCTATGCTCTCCAACAAACTCCGAGATTCAGGGGATCTTACTCCCCCAAAATCTTGCTAGCCCGTTGGCTCAACCTACGACCTCCCTCTCTATAAATATATAATCATTAACTCAAAATTAGGTTAGCTACTCAATCATCTCTCAATCCTAAAACACTCCGATCTCTCACTAACTTGAGCGTCAGAGTCTCTTTTGCAAGGCCACCCCTGTGGCATTTCAATTGGAGTATTCAATCAATGTCTCAGTGGCTCACCCGACGAACTAAGGTAAAACGCTAGCCATACTTTCGTTTACCAAGATCAAATATCACTAACTCACGATATTATAAACATATTGTAAATTTGCTAAAAGAGAACTTCTTTATAAATGCATTAATATTATTATTCAATAGTAATCATATTAATATTATTTCATAAGTTTTACAATCATTTAATTTAATTTTGATTTAAAAGTAAAGATGAACAAATTTAATTTCTAACTTTAAGGTTCGAAAACTTAAAAAAGAAAGACGTGGACATACCGAAAGCCCCTTCCGACCAAATCATCACATATAGTATTCGCCAATTTTTTGTTTTGCCTGAGATATGGTGACCACAATTAACTAATAAGGAAGTGTTTACCAACAGCAATAATAATAAAGCTCAAAGTTTAAATTTGGTCTCATATACTTTGTTCAGTTTATAATTTGCTCTCCTATATTTTTTTTTGCACTTTTTTTAGTCACATATTTCTGTGTTAAGTTCTAATTTGGTCACATATTTTTTTGTTGCAGATTTGGTCCCATATTTGTAGGTCAATTGAGAATTGATCCTATATCTTTGGGTCAAATGAAGAAGTGATCCTATATTTTACAAAAGGATCAACTAATGGTTGATTTTTTGATAAGGATATGAGACCAATTTTGCAACTTGACAAAAAAATTTAGGATAAAAATGATATAAGACCAAATTGAAACCTTTTGTAATGATACGAGACAAAAAATGCAAAAAAAAAAAATACAAGACCAAATTGTAAAGTGAACAAAAAAATATGAAACTAAATTTTGACTTTGACCAATAATAAAAGGAACAATTCATTGACAACGAGGCACAACACCAGAGTGATTTGGACAAAGAAGGAATGAAGCAGGAGTTTGGCAGCTAGCTAGCTAGCAATAATATGGGAAATGGAGTTGAAAAAAAGAAAGTTAAGTGAGAATTAATGGTGAAGTGGAACAAATAACCATGATAAGCATCAAGTAGTGTGTGCAAATATGAAGCATGCTTGCATGAGCATGCATGACAAGTAGTGATGAAGTTTGAAGCTTGAAGTGAATGTGATTAGGGGAAGTAATATAGTTGGTGCATATATATGGTTATAAACCATGGAAATCAAACTTGGTGGGTGTTGGAGAAAGAACAAAAAAATCAAAAGTAAAGAAGGGATTAGCTAGGCAATAGGGAATAGGCAATAGGCATGCCCTAGAACTTGGAGAAGAGTACATATATATGACACATTGGCGTATGGGCTTATTCATTCATGTAAATACCATATATATATATATATGTGTGTGTGTGTGTATGTATATGCATGTGTGTGTAGTGTGGAAAAAGAAAAGTAGATGGGAATTTTGGCAGAGTTTGGAGAGGGATTAGGAGGCAAGGAATGTGAGTGACTGCAGAGAGAGAGAGATCATCATCACTCTCGCCGGTAGCTTTTTCTCTTTTCTCTCTCTAAACACATTTGGCACGCGTGTTCCCACTCACTCATTCACTCACAACTCACAATACACCATAAAATAAAATATATACTTGTAAAATATTAATGTAAATCTTTCTCTCCTCTTTTCTCTGAAAGAATATAATCGAAATAAAGCTAACCCACTAAGCCAGGCCATTTGGTGATCTCTCTCTCTTTTCTTTTTTTTTCGTTGAAATCTCTCTCTCTCTTCGCTTCCCTTTGCTTCCTCTACTTTTATTTTTCACCCTCACGGCCTCACGCTATATATATATATATATATTAATATTTCTCATCTTTTTGTCAGAAGAATTCTATTCTAAGCATCAACTAGGCCATATGAACCCTACCCACATCTCTTTCTTTCTTTTTTTTTCCTTTCTCTCTTTCTCTTTCTTAAAGTTAATCAACCTATCTAGCTAGCTATCTAGTAGCTATATGTATTGTATAGTAAAGAAAGCACATCCCCCACCCCACCTCCATGTATATTTCTTTCCCATCGATTCCACAAAAAGGAGATCCATCAGACGACTATATACTTTTTATTTTTAATTATTATAATTCCAGTTTCACTCTCGCTAGTCGCTACTTACCTTCCTCTATAGTTACACAACCCACACCTTCTTGAATCTTGATCAGTCTTGACTCTCGTAAGGTACAAATTAACCTAGCTATAGCTATCTATAGCTCCTCTTGTAATTCCTTCCTTCCACAACACACCTATATATACTATATACATACCATCATATCCTTATTCCTTACTGGCTCCTCTTAATTAACCTTAGCTTATTTATATAGCTCTAATCATTATATTCTTCTTCCCCACTGTTAAAAAACAGTACGTTACGTAGTAGTAAACCCCATATTGCTCCCTCCGTTGAGATTCATTATATCCAACAGATCTATCTATCTATCTATCTCTACTTTAATTTGCAGTAAGTTCATTCATTCATATTCATCCATTTTGATGTTAGATAAATGGATACCTTATTTCGGCTAGTCAGCTTTCAACACCAACTTAATCATCACCATCATCAATCTCTCAATAACTCCACCACCTCTAGCAGCTCAAGATCCTCCAGATCACAAAACTACAATAATCACTACGAAGATTCCGAAGAATGCTTCAACTTTTTCATGGATCCTAATAATAATAATAATAATAACAACGAAGAAGACTTATCATCGTCTTCTTCTAAACACTATTATCCTTATCATCACTCTCACCCTACTACTACTACTACTATTACTACTCTTCCTCCTTATACCACCACCACTACACCCACGCCTTCTGACTTCTCCTTCCCACACACACCTTCCGCGCGTGATATCCACGCGCTTCAATTTTCTCCCACTTGGGCACACGACATCCTCCTCGAAACAGCACGTGCCATTTCCGACAAGGATAACGCGCGTGCTCAACACCTCATGTGGATGCTCAACGAACTCGCCAGCCCTTATGGCGACACCCACCAAAAGCTCGCCTCTTACTTCCTTCAGGCGCTGTTCAGCCACGTCACCGACTCCGGCGACCGCACGCGTCGCACGCTATCCTCGGCCTCCAACAAAACCTCCTCGTTTGACTCAACCCGAAAAACGATCCTTAAATTCCAAGAAGTCAGCCCTTGGATGACCTTCGGTCACGTCGCTTCCAATGGGGCAATCCTTGAAGCCCTAGAAAACGAGCCCAAATTACACATTATTGACATTAGCAACACGTATTGCACCCAATGGCCCACCTTCCTCGAGGCCCTCGCCACCCGGTCGGACGACACGCCGCACTTCCGGCTAACCGCCGTCGTGGCAACGCCACGTGGCGGAACCGGGAGCGAGAGAGTGATGAAGGAGATAGGGATGAGGATGGAGAAATTCGCCAGGCTCATGGGCGTGCCGTTTAAATTCCACGTCATCCACCACGTGGGAGATCTCGCGGAGTTTGACTTTTCCGACGTGGAATTCAAAGACGACGAGGCTCTAGCTATTAACTGTGTGAACGCGTTGCACACGATCGCGCCCATTGGGAACAATCGTGACGTGTTGATATCTACGTTAAGGAGATTACAACCTAGGATTGTTACAGTGGTTGAAGAAGAAGCGGATCTTGATGTAGGGTTTCATGGGTTTGAATTTGTACGAGGTTTTCAAGAATGCTTGAGGTGGTTTAGGGTTTACTTTGAGGCTTTGGATGAGAGCTTCCCACGTGCAAGTCACGAGCGGTTGATGCTCGAGCGTGCGGCCGGGAGGGCCGTCGTGGACTTGGTGGCGTGTTCGCCGGTGGAGTCAGTGGAAAGGCGGGAGACCGCAGTGAGGTGGTCGCAGCGAATGCATGGTGGGGGTTTCAATGCGACGTCGTTTAGTGACGAGGTTTCTGACGATGTGAGAGCCTTGTTGAGAAGGTATAAAGAGGGGTGGGCGATAACGGAAAGCGCCGATGCCGGAATATTCTTGACGTGGAAGGATCAGCCGGTGGTGTGGGCTAGTGCATGGAGGCCTTGACGACAGAATGAATCGCACGTGATCTCGGTTTTTTTGGCACGTGCGTTGACGGAGTTCATTTGTTGTGAGTTTTTTTTTTTCTTAAAAAATATTGGGGTTAAATTAGTTTGATAAGTATAATACTAGTTGGATATGGTTTGTGCATTATCATTTTTCTTTTTTTTCTTTTTGGCCAATATTATCATTTTTCTTCTTTCATATCATGATGTGATTAATTTTTCTTATTACCCAGAAAAAAAAAAATAGATCATGGCTTGAATATCTGTATGAAGAAACTAATCAAAGGCATAATTCTTCAGCTTATTCATATTCTCGATCTTAATGGTTTTACTTAATTATATTATTTGTTTTTTTTTTTAATTTTTATCTCTTCTTTATAAATTAATTGGATTGTGCCCATACATGATTTGCATAGTTCGTAACTTTTATGTTTATGCATATTCTCTATATTTAAAATTAAATAACTCGGAATTATATAGTCCCAAATTAATATTCGATGTTCCATAAAAAAAAATATTTAATGATGTAGTAATCTGCATATATAATGCAATTTTATGGGTTCATCCAATATGGTCATTTTTTTAGTTGAAGTAGAACTTCTCCTTCTATATCAGCTACGTTGATCTGTTTCTTTTTCATTATTATACCCTTTTTTGGGTTATATATGTATATTGCATAGACCAAATTTGACCAGAAATGCGAGCTGTATAAATAATTTTTTGGTTGCTCAACTAAAGGGAAGGAAAAACATAATGAAGCCGGAGATAATATTGTATTAGTTATAAAAATATATATTTTTTTGGGTTATTTTCGTAGCAGTTAGACTGGCCTTATAAATTACCACACTAATCTATTTTAATTTCCTCACACATAAAAAGGTGCAGAAAGAAACAGGATTTGGTATTATTAGGTGTATAAACATGATATCAGCTTTAACACTTTAAATAAAGGTAACTCGGATATGATTAAGTAGATGTCCATTCATACTTTTTTTTTGGTAATCAAAAGTAACAGAAGAGACTAAACAGGGATCATCCTAGGCCTAGACACACCAGCCAGGTCATCTGTCAGGAGATTAAGGCAGTAATTAGGGGGAGTTGCCATAAGATTGGCATTCATACTTTGTACTAATAATGAAAACTTAACCTTACGCACCACAGAACATATACATAAGTATAAGAAAAGAGAAGAAAATTCTAGAGAACACAACTGAGAAAGAAAATAAAATTTAGATCTCCTATACTATCAATATACACCAAAAGGTAGATCTACGTACACAATATCTAAAAATTTTAAAAGACTTCGAAGATTTAACAGAGGCAACACACCTCATATCCCTCTTTGAGAGATCGATTTTTTTAACCCGTTCTTTTTTTCAATATCAGACTCCACATATAGATATAAGATGTTATATATATATATATATATATAGAAGGTGGAGGTGATCAATTCTTTTATGAGAAAAATTCTTTTTGAATGTTTAAATTTGTTTCAAAATTTAGACATTAAATATTAAAAACATATTTTTTAGCCTAAGATATTGTAATAGTCGATATTATTAAAAAAAAAAAGATCAAGACTAAAAAGTATATGTTTTCATGAATATCATGACTAAATCAGAATTTTTAGATAAATTTTAGGGTTAAAAAACTAGTTTGCTCATTTTTTATATATGTGAGTTAGTGTGTATATATATATACCCTTATTGGGAGTTAGGAAGGCCACTAAGTTGGGTGAAAACGTGGAATCTCATAAAAAGGAGCATATATAGTCATTAGTGGCTCAAGGGTTTTATAGTGGCCAGCACATAATACAGAAAGCTGTCTTTGAAATATATAGTCAAGCATGCATCTTTCTTTCTTTTTTTCTTCTTCTCTCTAAAGTCTATCATCTTTATACAGATTTTAAGCTTTAGGGCTCTTTCATGCATGGCCCCCACGAAGCCTGAAAAATAATCTTTCATGGAGGTAAGATAAAGGGCTCATGAGAGGCACCTTTTGCCCATGAAAGCTAATAATTTGAAAGTGTACACGTCGTAGTAAACAGTGAAAATTCAGTCCAAAAAAAAAAAGTAAACAGTGAAAAAAGAAGTATTATATTATGAATAGTGGGTTCATCTTTTTAGGGTTGCATGTCTTCGATTTTCTGATGAGACTTGCCCTCTGATCTCCATGCCCACTTACTGACCTCCCATTTATTTTACTTACATATAAGTTAAAATTTTCTTTATCTAGAAATAATTAATGTATCTCACAATCACTCATCACTCATAGTTTTAATTTCTTCTTTTGAAAAAGGGTGATGCTGGCCCCTACCTTCTACGAGTTTAAGCCTTTACCCTTTAATTGGTATCCTTTTTTCTGTGACATTGACAATGACCAGCTTACATATACCTTTTGTGTTTTCATGGGACCGACTTCTTCAATTGAATTCAACCTTCAAACGCAAGAAAGTTAGTTCGTGGTGGGTAACATCCAACCCATCTAGTACTTCAGGATCTCTGTCTCTGTCTGATTTTTCCTGTTTCTGTGAACCCATTGTTTTCATAATTAATAACAATACGAACTACTTTTTCGATAGTGCCATAGTTGAGGAATCCGACAACAATGAATTAGAAATCCTAACTCACAATATTAGGGGATTAGTTCCTTCAAAGTTTGTGAAGCGTGTAAAGCATAAGAAAAATAGAAAGAAAGAGAGAGAATAAAGCTTTCTAAATATATTAAACAATTAAATTGATGGGATCTACATTTTCTCTAATTTTTTTTTTTTTTTCCATTTCTCTATACACTTCACAAACTTCTCCACTCTTGCTGTTAAGTTTTCATGTGTGACATCTCCAAATTTGTTTTAGGGTCTGTAACAAATAAAAAAATGGGGGCAGACCCAATGGTCTAGAGAATGTCAAAAGTGGTGGATCCATAAGTGTTAAGTAAGAGTAAATGTATCTGTTTGGGGTCCATTACCAATCCAACAAAACAATGGGCTTGCTGAAACTAAGCCCAACAGTTAAAGGAGGAAGAATTAAATAATTGATTGAGTTGACAGCCACAATATATCCTAGCTACTAGCTAGCTGCTAGTATTTGAAGAAATCTCACAATCAGATCAGAACCCCAGAGAAAAAGAAAAAAGTTGAAATATTACAAACATGAAAGAATCATTTACACAACATATTAGCGGGATAGTTTTTCTCGATATATATACGCTCCCTCAAACACTATGAACTTGATGTAAATTTAGAAATGCGTCAAGTCCACCGCAGGTTCTTGAGACTTTCTTCTATATTGGAGTCCTCATGCTGTGGGTGAACTCTTTAATCAGGGTATGACAATGCAACTCAGTGAGGTATATTCACCAGGGGATTCACAGGTGAGAGAGAAAACTTATATTTTAGTCTCCCAGTTTGTCCCAAAATTAAAATTTAGTCCGTGAATATTGATTGAAAATCGTGGTTTTAGGACAAATTTAAAGACTAAAAGATAAATTTACTCCAAGTGAAAACAAATGTACAAAGAAGAGAACTCACAACCTACATTATGTTAGTCCACTCCACCCCAAGGGAAGTCTCCATTTTCTATGCCAATAGATAGAAACTCTTGACCACAATGGGAACTCAAAATTGTACTCCAGTGGCTGATCAGCAGGTCCTGCCACTATCATAGGCAACCATACATATCTTGAGTCCCTTAAATCCGCAGGATTCCACCGATCTGCCATGAAAATAAATGAACCAGGGTAACCAGGTATAGGAAGCACGAAAGTGCTTTGAGCAAAGAAGGTAGCAAGTCGAAAAACTTTGTTTCCTCCAACGCATGGATTTCCCATTGTTTCCCAAGGCCCCAAGATTGACTCAGCTGCATGAGCCAGTGCCTCATTTGGGGCCCATCCTGTGCAGCCAGACGTGATCATGTAATATGTGCCCTGGTGCTTGAAGAGAGCAGGTGCTTCTCTGTGCTGTCCCACAAGAATCCTTCTCATAACAGAATTCACATTGAGATAATCTTCGGTTAGGGGTCCGATGTGTAGTTCGCTATTGTCTAGAGAGGAGTAGATTAGATATGCCACACCATCATCGTCCTTGAAAACAGTCATATCCCTGCTGTCACAACCATGCGGCCTTTGGCTACCGAGGTAATCAAAGGGACCATCAGGAGTATCACTGATTGCTACCCCAACAGAAGCTTTTGTATAGTTGGCATCATCTATGTGCATCCACATCACATATTTCCCAGTCTTGTCATTGTAAACCACTTTTGGCCTCTCAAGCACATTTGATTTGTGCAGATCATGAGTTTCATCTGTTTCTACTGCTGCCAAAACAATTCCCTCATTTTTCCACGTCCATAAATCCTTGGAAGAATAACATCCAACTCCTATGACGTCCACCTGATGGAGAACGAGATACAGAATAGTTAGAATTTTGTCGTGTGATTATGCAGCTGAGGAAGTACAGATGGTTTGAAAAAGAAAAAAGTAATCCCTTCACTGGTAGCCAGTAGCCACTGCAAGAGGATGTCATAATTGAATGGTATATACTCCTCACATGTAATAACTAAAAATATAAGATGGTCTTCAAAATCTTTCTGAACAAACCAGTAATAGAAAGAGCAGATTAATATGGTACTCTGAATAATTTTTTATCCTGTAGTACCTGCCATCATTCAATTCCATAAATCGAAATTCTTATATCTCTCAGTATGATGCTTATTTTCCTATAAAAAGTTCCCAATATGATATATTTGCATGAGTTCTACACTGGACTCTTACATTTGCTAAAATCTCCACTTACCACATCACAAGTTCATCATATGCCTTTTAGGCTGATGAGAATATAGAACTCTTAAGCCAACATTAGCATCTCATGAGCCAAATGAGACATTGGGAGAAAATCCAATTAATTTAATTAATGATATCAAGAATGTTCAGAACTCAACCTTTGGAATTTACTTAAAATGGATATGAATCATACGGCCCTCAAACTAAATCCTAACATGAATTAATTACAGGTCTAAGACAAAGATAAAAGTCATTTATTCAAAGAGTTCTTTCCTATGAAGAGACCCTCCAATTATTAATGATAGTGTTATCATTTTGGTAAGCAAAAGATGCAACCATGTAAACAAAGCACTACTATAAAAAGAAGCACCTACATTGACAACCACGAACAGAATTACCATATATATTAACTAAAAGTGCACAAATTACGGTACACTTGAAATCAAGTTTTTTTTTTTAAAAAAATTAAATGACTTACCCGGGCAGCTCCTCTTTTGTGGGCATGGTAAGTGGGCCCATCTTTATATTCACCATACCAATAGTATGTCCTTGATCTTTTATCATAGAGAATGCCACCTCCATGGACTTGAATAGGATTTCCATCTGTATCCAACCAAATTCTCCCAGGGTAGTAAAAATAACTATCGTTCCCTGCATTCATGGGATTTATAGCTCTTTTCTGACCAGGAAAAAAAATGTGTCTAAGTTGGGAATTCTCATCCAGGAATTCATCAATCACTGTGTTAGAACGCTTATTAGGTCTACGCTTCACAGCCCTAGGGGACCTCTTTCCCTTTGGTGGGAGTTTGATGTTCTCCTCCTCTTCCACTTGTTGAAGTTCACGAAGTTGTGGATGGCGGCTTATGCGCAATGTGACCTCTCTACTTTCCTCATCGTTGTGGTGAATATTGGAATATAAATGAAGCAAAAGAAAGCATCCTACCAAGCTCCATACAACAGCAGTCGCAGAAAATCTGCTCCCTGCATTATTGCAACGTAAATTTGTTGGTTTCCTGTATTTGTTCCTCATCCTCAATTTCTCTTCCTTTTTATCTTCAGGGTAATGCTGCAATTAACAAAATGCAACCTATGGAGACCTGACAACCCCACTAAATACAAGTTACAAACATCTTGTCTAGATAAGAGACTAAGAGAGTATTTATTTCATAACGACAAAATCAATTCAGGGAAACGAATTATAAGAATCCTTTCATATTCCATTCCTAATATTAGCCATGATGAACAGCGATTTCTCACATTAACAACGACAATACAAGACAATTTTCCCACGAAACAGGAATCGAAAGAGCAAACCCTTGCGTCAGATCAACTAGACACTCACACAACATAGCTCACACCAAAACCAACATCGCTTCGAGATTAAGAACATGGAAGTTCCTCCGCAGGCTCTCAGATTAAAACAAAGAAAACCTAATCGATCAATGAACTAGAAGAATCAGCAGAATTTACAAAAGAAAGTTTGACTAGATGAGACGACTTACCTGGTGCCAACCGAACTATAAACTGAGCGAAACTCCCATACATGAGTCCTTGTAGCTGTTGTCAAAGCTAGAGAAACAGAAGCAGAATCATCAAACTAAGCCGATTTCATTTCCCAGAGCAAACACGAAGTCACAGAGAGAGGAGGAAGGAGGAAAATGAAAATGAAGTGAAAAAAGAGGGAGGTGGTTACTTGGGTAGTTAAGTATGGGTGAAAAATGGATCTGAGGTTGATGACATTGACTAGCTAGCGAATTTTGGTATTAATTGCAGTATGAAAACGGTGTTTTTGGGTGCCGAGTGTCTCGCTCGCAGAGGAGACAAGTCTCGAAGCTTCACGGCGACGAAACCACTTCTTTCTTTATTTCTTTCCTTATTTTGTTTTCCATTGATTTCTTTCTGTCCCTAACTTCTTCTTGGTCAAAATCTCATTTTGGTCTCTAAATTATTTGACAAATTTTGTTTTGGTCTCTAAACTTTTTCACATATTTTAGTCCAAAATTTTATTATGTTTCTACGGTTATATGATATATCTAACTTAAATAATAGAGAATTAGAGATGAATAATTTTTGGCTTATATGTACCAATTCTAGGGGTGGCAATTTTTTAAGATAGTTAGGGTACCCGCCCATATCCGTCTGAAAAAACCAAGGTTATTAAAACCGGACCGGCCATTGAACCGGTCGAAGGAGGGGTTCAAGGTTCAATGGTTCAATCGGGGTCCAACCGGGGTCGGACCGTTGATAAATAAATAAATTAAAAATAATAAAAAAAACCTATATATGATAAAATTTTAATTCAAATATTCATAATTAGGTTACAAAATACAATTATAACATTAATATATTAATACAATTTTCATAAATTAACATGAATTAATATAGAGATAATCAATTTTCATAATGTTCAACAATATAATATCATCAAGTGACATTTTATGATCACTTTCTCTATCAAATTTTGGTTCATAATCAACATTCTCTAATATTTGACCCATAATTATAAAAAAAGACCAAAAAAATCAACAAAAAAAATAAAAGAAAAAAAAATAAACCAGGACCGGTTCAACCGGTTTGCCTCCGGTTCGCCCGGTTTTTGGCCGGTTCAGGCCGGTTCTTTGCTTGGCCGGTTATTAAACCAACTCGGACCGGCCTAATGACCGGTTCAACCGGCCGATCCGGTCCGGTTTTAATAACTATGGAAAAAACTATCCGATATCTGTCGGATATCGGATAGGATAGGGATAGTGAAAATTAAATATTTTTTAGATATTGGGCGGTTACGGATATTGTCCTCGGATACCCTATATCCGTCCAAAATGAATAGATAGTTAGGGTACCCGATATCCGATACCCTATTACTTATTTAATTTTTATATTTTACATTCAATTTAATATTTTATATATAATTATTTAAATCTAATTAATTATATTTATACATATTTTTATATAATCATTTTTTTAGTTCTATTATATTTAATTTTTTTTATATTAAAAACTAAATTTAAACATACATAAATAACAAATTTCATTTATTTATATTAGTTGGTGGATAATGCACATCGAGTACCTGTTATATTCGATTTATAAAATAAGATATCATATCCTATATCCATATTTTTTCGGGTATTTCGGGTACCCGTCGGATATCGGATATGGTGCGGATACGGATAGGATACAAATATTGGATAGGATAAACGGATACGGATACGGATAGTGACAAAATCACTGGATACCCTATCTGTTGCCATCCCTAACCAATTCCAATAAAGATAAAACTTAGGTAAAATTCTTTATTTGTTTGTTATAAGGTTCTTCCAATTAGAATCTTGATTTACATACTTTCTCTTTTATGATTGGTCATGCAAAAAAAGTGTATTTAATATTCTCTCTCTATCATGATTAGTCATACATCAAAATTTTGTCACGTGTCAAATATTTATTAGAAAATATTATAATAAATATATAAGGAAGTTTACTTAAATGTTTCTCTAACAAATGAGTTTGTAGAAAAAGACAAATAATCTTTCTTAATAATTAAAAATGTAATAAATTTATGATTAATTTTTTCAAAAATTAAGATTTGTTTCTTTCTTTGCCGACCTAGTTATTAAAATATACATGAGAGAGAAATAATTTAAATCAAGTGTCTAAGACATAAAAATAATGACAAAAATCAAATGAAATCACGATAGTAGAATAATTGAGAAAGCTCAAGGAATAAAGTAGAACAAAAAATAATTTAGAGATCAAAATAAAATTTTTTCTTATAATTTAAGGACCAAAATAAAGTTTTAACATTTGTTAATTTAGCAGCTGCAACGCTGGATTTTAGGGTTGAATTGAACCTCTAATCATTGTTGTGAAAACTGGACTGGACCGGCCGGTCGAACCGCTAGCCAAAGAGACGAGCGAGTTGGTTCAACCATTTGAACCAAAATGATAGTTGGACCGGAAATAACCGGCCAAGAACCGGAAACTCGGGTCCAACCGCTGGACCAGACCGGCGGTTCTCATTTTTTTTTTTATCAAATTTACGTTTTTTTTTTGGATTTTGTACTTTTGAACTTTAAAATTGTGTGTGATGAACTTGAAACTTGAGAGTTGACATGTTGAATTTGATTATTATGAGTTTATGACTTATGAGATCTTGTTTAAGATGCATTTAGTCCATTTACTTGCTTGAAAAAATAGTTAGTCCATGATCTCTAGTTGTGGAGAGAAAAGTTATATTATTTGCATAAAAAAATGTATTTATTAATAGATTTAATGCATCTCTTAGACCCAAAAAAACAATATAGAGGATTTATATTTAATATATTAAAAATAATTATTTATTGCGTCATCCAGTCCGACCGATGGTTCGACCGATTCAACCGATCAGACCGTGAACCGAACACTTGTCCAAGTCTTTGTCCGGTTCGATTATGACAACACTGCCTCTAATCCCACTGATGAGACAGTTAGCAACAACTCATCATCTTTTTCTAATCCCACTGATGAGACAGTTAGCAACAACTCATCATCTTTTTATTAATAAATTATTATACATATATATACGTCTCTCTATATATATTTAGATCTATATATTATAGTAAATAGTAAATTTTAGCAAATGGAGTAGCCACTGGGATTACCACACTCGTGTGTTTTTTTACTTTTTATTGACTTTCTTTGGTGTGACGTTATATCGACAAGTTTATCTTCGGTCGGTCATAAATTTGCTCCATACTTTCGGTTTAATTTAACAAGTTAAATCAAAGTTAGGTAAAAGTATCCATTTGGTTCTCAAACTTTATATCATTTATCATTTTTATCCTTTTTTTTCTGTCAACTTCATTTTCAATATTTTATATTTTGATCAATTTTATCAACTTTAAGGATTGAATCGAAACAAAAAACTTTAAAGACCAAAACAAAACCTTGAACAAATATTAGGGACCAAAATAGATTTTTGGCCAATAATAAATATCAAGGATATGTAATTTTTCTCCCGTTTAAGCTAACATTATATAATTGTACATTTGATTAAAAAAACATTATATAATTGTACATGATATAATCATGTGATTCATGTATGTACCAAAGAAGGCTAATAAGTAATAATCATGTAAAAGCGCCAACCATTTTTAATTATATTTGCCGAATAAGCTTAAAGTAATGGATGGAGAAATTATTAGCAATGATTATTAGGCAAATAAAAAAATTAAGAAACTGAAGTATTTGGCCACATTATAGAAATTATTAATTAAACTTACATAGGATCAATCAATCGATGACAATTATTATTAGTAATAAACTAGTTGTTTAAGACTTTATGGTATATTTAAAGTCAATTTATTATTGTATACCGCTTTTTTTTCTCTCTAATTCCCTTATTATTTTTTTCATTATTAATTTTATTTTTAATGTAATATAATATAACTGATTGGGAGAAATTACTTAACTTTTTCTTCTATCGTTTTTTAATAATTTATGTCAATATCTATTTTAATATATGATTTTAGAGGTAATTATTATTATAACAATAGAAAAGTATATTAGTGCATTTGAAATACTAATTATTATTGTTGTTTATAGAAAGGTAAGTATAAAACTCACGCAACACAGAAAGCAAAGAGATTTTAATATTTTATTATCATTCATTTCTTTTCTTTTAAAATGGTAAAGGAGAACATTTGTTAATTAAAAGAACTTATAAGAATACGTACAAGGCACTCATATAGAGCCATATATCCTCGTCAAATGTCAAAACTCAAAATCCGGAGCTTAATTATATTGAAGAAGGCATTGGTTTCAAATTTACGCATTTTCTTAAGCTTTCTTGAGATGTCTAACATAAAAAGTTAAGAAAGTCTACTATATATGATATATTAATTTTTACACTTCCAACAATTTATTTCTTGAATAATTAATAAAAATGTATTGTTTAATCCTTAAATAATTACAAGTATTAACGTAACTAGTAGGTGTCTATAGTCTTTTTTAATCACTTAAATGGATGAAGTGACAGCTAAATGGATATGTATCACCATTAAATGCTATATATCAACGTTAGGTGTACAAAAAGTTATTTATATATATAAAAAAGGTGTACAAAAAGTTTAAAAAATAGTTACAACGAATCTCAATTTTAGTCTGTTACTTCCTTTAATTTTGGGATTAGATCCTCCACATTTTTTCCTTCATACATTTTTTATGAAGTTAGAGAGAAAAAGAAAGAGGAAGAGAAAAAAAATGTAGATTTTATAAAATTATAATATATGAAAGACTCACACTTTCTCTTTCTCTCTCTTCTTTACTCTTTTCTATTCTATAAGAAATGTAGAGAAAAGAAATGTACATGATCAATTTCTCTAATTTTCACCGTCGCCACAACGAAAATGGATCCTCTAGAATTCATTTCTCTACATTTTTAGTAGAGTATGAGAGAGAAATGGAGAGAAAATAAGATAGAGAATGAGAAAATGTGAGTTTTATATATTTTTATTTCATGAAATTCATATTTTTTCTCTCTTCTTCTTTCTTTTTCTCTCTAACTCCACAAAAAAATGCATGGATCCAAACCCCGCAACAACTCGAGTTCAAGAACACTATTACAACAAAGGTTTATCTCTTTATAGTCTTCTCTTATTCCTTTATAGTGAAAGAATTCTAGAAAATGCATTTCCAAATAATGGTACTTAATTTAGGTTTAGGTTTGATTTTTAATTAATTAAGTTGCTCCGTTAGCAATTAATGGAGTCACGTAAACAATTAACATATATGTTATCAGTTTAATTAACGAATAACGTCTAAAATAATTAAATAGTTAAAAATTATAAACAAAATTAAATACTAAATTGTCTATTTTTGTTTTTTAAGAAGTAAATCATTGACAAAATTGAAAAATCAGATAGACAGATTTGAATTTGATATTCATTTTAAAGTGGAGTATACCGTACCGTACTCAATGCCTATGAATAATTCAACACCCCTTGGTTTTGCTAATCCTTAATCATACTTCTAATTAACACATTTGCTTTATTCTCCAACCTTGTCGTTAATGCGAGAATTAATTATTGTTCATAAGGTAACCTCGACAAACAATAAATGTATTTTTACACATTTTTCTTTCTGAGGAGAAAAAAAGACATTTATTTCACAAACATTAAATATGTACAATTAATCAAAGTATATATTCACTGTACATCAATATCCATGGCTTGTCTTGCGACCAGATGGATGCATTGCAAATTTTCCCCTTATTGAGTTACACTCACAATTGACTTCCAAAAAATTAATAATTTCTAAGAAAAAATAATCTAAAGAATAGATTTGTTGAAGTGTGAATCTATCCAAGTAATTAAAGTATGTAATCCTAATCGTCTAGTGAAATAAGAGAAGCTGTCAAATTTTATGTGACGATTAAGATCACATACTTTAGATACTTTAATTTTTCTAACTAGCTTGATGTTGAAGTCGGGTTCTTCTAGAACACAAAGAAAGGGATTTATCCCAGCATAGAAAAACATGAGCCACGAAGGCTAACACCAAAACCAACATGACAATGGAGAGAGAGAAGAAGGAAGCCCACAAAAATCTGACTGAATTTTTTAATGCCTTGCATTGATCCAACAAAGTATCTGAAATCTTATTCTTCACGAAAGAGCAGTTTGAAAGGTCTTGCAAGTCTGGATATATGTCCAGAAAATCCTGTACGGATCTACTATAAGCATGAGTCATGTTGAATGTTGCCTCTGGCAGAAATTTATCATCTCTCTTGCATTCTTCTTCATTCTCCTTTTCGCCACATGTGAATCTTGCTAGGATCTACACCCACACATACACAAATACATAGTTTTTGTAATTTACGAGGTTTAATTTTGATGTTCTGGTAGGAAAAATAAAATTGGATATTGTTAAATTTGATTGATGTAACTAATCCATTATGTGTTATTTTTTTTTTTTTGAATTGGACAGTTATATCGAGAGGCATCTTAAGGCAAAAAGATGTCAATCTAATGATTGAGAAGGACGATGCTTTTGCACATGCTTTCCTCACATTTTTTCCCTTTTAAATTATATAATTTAAGATAAAATTAAATGACTGATCGAAAAGTTGAGTTCCCTATCTCTCAATTGCTCTCACTCATTTTTAGTGTTTGTATTCTTATAAATCTCTCAAAAACTTGAAACATAATTAGATAGGAAAAAAGAAAAAAAAATCAAAATGTACTTTTGGTCCTTTGTGTTTGAGAGAGCTTGTAATCTAGCTATTATCCCTTTTTTGTTTGTGATTTTGATTCTATTAGTTTTCTTAAAATTTTATTGTTTAGTTTCAACGATTGAATATTATAATATCTTTTTTCTTTTTTCAAATTTGGTAATCATAAATTTAGAGTTACGTATTATTTTTTACGAGTCATTTCTCTATCAAATTGAAGTCATCAGTAAACAAGAACAAATTTGACTCCATAAGTGAGCTGCTTGTTTTAAGGCAAAACAAGTAAAGTTGGTCATATCTCGTTGATTTTAAGTTCATATACGATGAATTCGGAGCTACGAGTTACTCTTAACCAGTTTTTTTTTCTTTCAAATTGAGACTATTGACAAATAAGGTCAAATTAGACTTGGAAGTGAGTTTGAAAACAAAAAGTAAAATGTTAATGAAAATTGTTCTCAAACCCACTTTAGGATTCAAGTTAACCTCATTTGTTGATGCTTTAATGTGGTCTCAACTGAGAAAAAAAATAGCTCATTAAGAGTAACTTTTAACTTCAAACTCATCGCATTTAGATTTGACATGAAAAAGATATAACTAACTTTACTAATTTAATCGTGAAATAAATAACTCACTTTCAAAATTTAATTGACATTGTTTACTCACGGTCAATGAAACAATGAAAGGACTCATCCATCAAAAGCAAATTAACTATAATGAAGTCCAATTAAGAAACTTAAAATTTTAACAAAATAATAATTAATCCTAAAAGAAAGATACTTACTTTCGGTAATTCACTAATCGGAATGGCATTTGGATGGCATCTGTCTGGAATGTAGGTGTAATTTGGTGGTCCCGTGAAAGGCTCACATATCTTTATAACTCCCAATACTTTCTGAGTTTCTTTCTCTATTCCTAGCATTCCATAAATTTCAGACATTTTAGCATTCAACTGTCACACAAAAACAAAACAACAAATTAAATATGTCGTTAATTAAAACAGAAATCAAAATTGAAAATTTATCTATATATATATATTAATTATGAAATGAATTTTGTACCTCACTGATGAATTTGTGAATGGTGTAGCCTACTTTAGTCATCAATTTGGCTGAGTCCGCATCATGCATGCATGGCAAAGTCGAGCTCAGGCTACTGTTTTCTGGGTTCTGTTCGAATTCCTCAAAAGCAAAACATGCGTCATCTACAAAACTGCATTCCACAACTTAACTTACTCCAGCTTCAAAAAGGCTCAATTAATCCTACTTATTGTAATAATAACAATTTTGATGAAAACCTCATTTTGATCTTTAAACTATAGCCAAAGGAATTAGGATGATTTTCTTTTTATTCTTAAACTTTTTTTATTCTTTTTCAATCCCTAAACTTTTCCACTAGTTTCATGGGTAATCTAAAATGTGATTCCATTTGGTTTTTGCTCTTATCTCTAAACTGGATGATTATAAGAAAAGTTTTTCTTTCTCTTTTTATCAAGGCATTTAGAAGTTAGGACATGTATGAGAAAGGTTCAAGTCATAGATAACAATAAAAACAAAACAGAATCGCATTTTGGATTAATGATAAAACAAAGGGTGAATTACACTTTGGTACCCTGTGGTTTGACCCTATTTCACTTTGGTAGAACCACACCTCAAAAGCTAGCTGTTGAAGTTGGAGAGCCCAAGGTCTTATATAGTGCCCGATGTGGGTGAATTACCTTCAGCTAACTACCCGATGTGGGACTCGTATCATTACATACCCCTTCGAAAGCCGACGTCCATGGCGGCCCACTCTATCGACACTGGTCCATTGATAGCCCTTTCCACTTTTGGCGGCTCCATTCAACTTCCAGTATTCGGCACGACGCATCGTACGTACCTTAATCCAGCCTATAGGTCGCCCCCTCCGTGTCGGTCGGCTCTCAATGAAAGCACCAATTGATACGAGTATAAGCCCTTGGAAGAACCACACCTCAAAAGCTAGCTGTTGAAGTTGGAGAGCCCAAGGTCTTATATAGTACTTTAACTTCAGCTAACTACCCGATGGGGGACTCGTATCACACCCTATAAGATTTTGACATAATTAACAATAATACTTACGTGTTTAGAGAAAAATCATATCCCGTCATGACCCAGCATAGGGTTGTTANTCATATCCCGTCATGATCCAGCATAGAGTTGTTAAAATCCAACAGCAAAAAATAATGCTGCAACAAGAATTAAATTAACCTCAAACAGAGCTTATCTTTTTTTTTTTTTTGAATTAAAAGCCAACTTCAAAGAAACAAACAGAAAAACATAAAGGAATCCTCTACATATAGCAGAAGGTTCCCCCAATATGCGAATCTATCCAAGGCCAAATTTCCTTTGGGTTGAAATTGTGCGAGGTCCTTGCAAGCTCCCATCTGTTTTGTTCCTCTCTCAAAATCTGCAGAATATCCTCTCTTATGATCTGAAGATCCGCCTGTGTTTGTCTTAGAGTACCACCATGCATAAATTCTGCTTGGCAGATTAATTGATTTTGATTGTTGTGCCTGATATAAGTAACCTGCAAGAGAAATCTCCTTAGCCCTTCGATAAAAACCTTGAGTTTGGAAATATTTCCCTGCTCACAGTGGTAGAACAACAGAGAAGGATTATGGCTGTTAAAACTGAACGCAACAAAAATACTCTTCTTAGTGGCTTTGGATCTGATTCCAGCTAAGAAAATATCTCCATCCTTCTGACTTCGAAGTCTATGAAAGAATTTCTGTCTACTAGGTGTTCTTGGAAGATAGAGATCATCAAGAATTTGCTGAGAAGTTGTTTGAGATTTCATGGTCTGTGTCCATCTTTCCAGAATTCTAAACGGGCTTGCTTCTTGATGTTTGAACATCACCTCATTTCTGTGGTTGTAAATTTCCCAACAAAGACAGAAAATTTGCTTCAAATGGTCTATTTCATCTTGGGAGTTCTGGACCGTTGTAATGATTTGGGTAAGCCAATCAGCAAAAGTACATTCTTGGATTGAGTCACTGCGGAATCCCATGGAAGAACAGAACCAAGCAGCTCTACTGAGGGGGCAAAATAAGAACAGGTGATCTTCAGTCTCTATGTCATCACACCCAAACGCACATGTACCACTAATGTTGAATTTCTTTTTAAGAAGATGTGCTCCTAACGGAAGACCTTTGGATATGCATTTCCAGATAAACATTTGGATTTTGGGAGGGATTTTTATTTTCCAGAATTTCTGCCAGTCATTGCTAGGGGATGGGTATGTAGTGGCCCTTGTTACGGATCTATGATTGAAATCCGCCTTGACAGAAAAAATCCCTTTGCGATCCTTCTTCCAGTATATAGCATCTTTACCATGTGCTTTGGATATGGGAATGCTGAGGATTTTCCGTGTGGACTCCTCATCAAACATATCATTGATCAGTTGGTAGTTCCAACATTTAGAGTCTGTGATCAGGTCAGCAACTTTCGTGACTCTGTCAACTTGAGTATGAGGTTGGAACCATAATTCTGTTCCAAGAATAATACTCTGTCCGTTTCCCACCCTCCACTGACAGTCTTTGACCATTATATCAATTTCTTTGCATATTGCCCTTGCAAAAGGCGAAGCTTGATTGCCAATCTTAAAATTGAGGTTTGTTCTATCTTTGCAGTACTTTGCCATGAAGATCTTGGATAGCAAAGTGTCTTGATCATGAATAATCCTCCATGCTTGCCTTCCAAGGAGAGCCTTATTAAAATCAAAAAAATTCCTAATTCCTAGCCCTCCATATTCTCTTGGCTTACAAATTTTATCCCAAGCAATCATGTGTGGGGAATTCTGATTTTGATGATTTCCCCAAAAGAAGTTAGCTACAAGCATATCACATTTGTGAGCTTCTTTCGCCGTTAGCGCAAAGTATGACAAATGGTATACTGGGAGAGAGGCTAGCACTGATTTAATAAGAATTACTCTGCTAGCTTGAGAAAGCAATTTGGCTTTCCATCCAGTTAGCTTCCTCTGAAGGGTCTCATATATGAGATCAAAAACCTGTCTACTTCTAGCATTGCCATCAATAAAACTTCCCAGGTATTTAGAGAAATTTTCCACTTTTTTGAAGTTTGAATACCTACACATCATTTTCTTAAATCTATTCGGGGTATTCGGGCTAAAAGTGATATCAGACTTTGCAGTGTTGACCATTAGACCTGAGATCTGGCCAAATATCTTGAATATTTCCTTGAATTTGCTACAGGTATCCAGGTTTGCCTTGAAAAACAGCAGAATATCGTCTGCATAAATGAGATGATTAACAGCTGGTGCAGCTCTTGAAACTTTGACTCCTTTCAATGCACCAGATTCTTGGGCTTTCATCAACATTCCTGATAGAACGTTTATGCAGAGGATGAAAAGGTAAGGGGAGAGAGGGTCTCCCTGTCTAAGACCCGCCTTTGGATAGAAGCTCTCAGTTAGGTTACCATTAATGTTTATTCTGAAAGAAGTTGTGGATACACATTGTGAAATCATCTGAATCCAATGAGTAGGGAAGTTCATGTGCTGCATTACTTGGGAAATGAAATCCCAGGAGATCTTGTCATAGGCTTTGTAAAGATCTATTTTCACTGCAGCCCAAAAGGTTTTCCCTTTTTTGCATCTTCTAATGTATCTCAGTAACTCATGAGCTATAAGGATGTTGTCACTGATAAGCCTTCCTTTAGCAAAGGCGTTTTGATATGGGGTAATAAGGTCCCCCATGATGTTTTGTAGCCTATTAGCTAAAGTTTTTGAAATTACTTTGTAAGCCACATTACACAAGCTGATTGGTCTAAAATCTTTGAACCCTTCTTGGTTTTCCCCTTTAGGAATCAAAGTGATGATAGTTTGGTTCAGCTCCTTAAGCATAAAACCCCTATTTAGAAAAGATGCCACCATCTGAATTAGATCCTTACCAACCACTGGCCAGTAGTGTTGGAAGAATATTGCCGGCATACCATCTGGACCAGGGGATTTATAGCCATCCAGTTGAAATAGAGCATTTTCTATTTCCATATTTGTGAAGGGTTGCTGAAGGACTCGAAGTTGTTCCGAATTTAGCTTCAGGATGCCTGCATTCTGAATTACCTCAGTTACAGTCAAGGGATCAGGCCTATCGTGAGGTATTGAGAAAAGATTTTGGAAGTATCCTATTGCAGCTTTCATAATCTCCTCATTTGAATATTTCCATTCTCCATCTTCCTCTTTAATTGCAATGATCCTTGATCTTGTCCTTCTCTGTTTTACCACATTATGAAAGAATTTGGTGTTTCTTTCTCCCTGTAACATCCACATTTGTTTTGCCCGTTGTGCCCAAAATATTTGTTCACAATTTAGCAAAAATTGAAATTTTGCCTGTGCTCCTTTTTCCTTTGCAGCTAAGTCCTTGTTTGGTTTTTTAGTGATATTTTCCTGAAGCATTGTCAGCTCTTTCTCCGTGTTTTGAATTTGCATCCTTAGATTGCCAAATTCTTTTTTATTCTATATATGTATGTTTTGAACAAATGAAATGAAAATGAAAATGTACTCGATGGATATAATATCTTACGTTATAAATCCAGCACGCCAACGCAGCAGCAAAAGAACTGAGCCAAACTCACACAAACCATTAATGAATTAATTAGCCAATTTAATGATAGGTATAAATTAAACACTTATAAATTCATCTTCTACATACTGGATTATGCTACTTACCAAGTGCTGCAATCAACGTCACTAAGTTGACGCTTACAATAACGATATGTGCTATATTTCTGAACAGAAAATCAAACAAATAACAAAAATGAATTAGAAAATTAATGTGACTGCAGACATAGAAGTTTATAAAACGACAAGCGCATTATGCATATATTATAAACATACGTAGTGTGAATGGCTTTCTGGAAGATTTGCCAAGTTGTGTGAACAAAACGACGGATCGTACGCGAGTCGCTTCTGAAATTATCAAGGGTGGTATTCAAATCAGCAGTAATTTGTTTGTTATAAGGAAGAAGAAGGTATTGAATTTGTTTCATCTTCTTCATCACTCTGCCTACTGTCACAAGAGCATCTTCTCCTATATCCATCACTGAATCCCTCACCTTCTCTGTTTTACGCAGCGACTTTTGATTCGTCACAAGCACCAAACTCGAAGCAACTCTGTCACACACATCAACACACGTACCACTTTTTTCAGTCTAACTTTAAAGTGTAACACTTCAATCTTATTTCACAAGCAGGTTAACTTTTTTTTTTTTTTTCTTTTTTCAAAGAAAAAAATAGATATCCTATTTTTTTTAAAACTAAACTTATATAAAGTTTCTTAATTATATTTTTGTTATAAAGTTTTTCAAATGAAAAAATGACACATGACAAAAGTCGTGTATATTATGACTTTCAGTCATTTTATTAATATCTGTATTTTATTATATTCAATATTTATCTTATATTATATGGCTCCACCCCTTTTTGGTCGTCCATGTTTAAAACTATAGTCTATGAATTAAAAATAAGAAAAAATTTACTATTTGGTCTCTCTTTCTTTACTAAGTTAACAATTTAGTACCTTATTTATTTTACATACATATTTGCGTTCCCGTTAGGGCACGCAAAGCCCCTAGTACCTTATATGTATTCAATAAACTACTATTTATATCTATATTTTATTTGATATTCGATATCCAAAAAAACTTGAAATTCCAAATCAACTATCCAATTATAAAAGATTAGGCACTCCCCTTAATTAGTTGAAAATATTTACTAAAATGTTAGCTCTGATAATAATTTTTTTTAAAAAAATCAAATTGATTAAAAAAAAAGAAAGTTAAGAGAAAGTAAGTTGAGTGTGATTGAGAGATTTACATGGTGAGAAAAGTGAAGAAGAGAAGGAGAAGGAAGAGGAAGAGACAATAATGGCGGAAAGAGTCTTTGAATGGTAAGGAGGAAGCAGAGCCACCACACAATAAGCACTTCATCGTCAAGAATATACCGAAAGCCAATCCACACAACAACCAAACTCCTGCAATGGCGTAAGCATAGACTCCTGTAAATGCCGCAGACTGAAAAGGATCAGAAATACGCATAATCAATAATCCCCACTTCATTAATCACTCTCCCATCCTAAGTATTAATTAATTCAAGGGTAAATTATACTATTGTACCTTGTTCTATAGATCGATTTTACTTTGGTACCATGTTCTTTTAAAAGTAACACTTTGGTACCCTATTCTTTATACCGTTAACATTTTGGTACCGTATTCTTTCAAAAGTGACATTTTAATACCCTGTTCTTTGCACCATTAACACTTTAGTACCTTAACAAAAAGATAGAACATGGTAACAAATCGTGAAAGAACAGGATGCCAAAGTCAAATTAGTCCATAGAACATGGTATCAAAATGTCACTTTTGAAAGAACAGGGTACCAAAATGTTAACGGTGCAAAGAATATGGTAGCAAAGTGTCACTTTTGAAAGAATAGGTTACCAAAGTGAAATCGGCACATAGAACATGGTACCAAAATGTATTTTACCCTTAATTCAATCATCATCATCATTATTGTCAATTAATTAAATCGGTTCAATCAAAATGGTGGTTGATTGAAAGATTCAAAATTGAAGAAGAAGAAGAAGAACCACTTACAGCAATGTAATGCTTGTCTTGAAGATCGAAACCTCCATTGTAGTGTTTGAAATGTTGCAGAGGATCAGGTCTATTGAAGCGATTCTCATGAAAATTAGGCGAGGCTGAAGCTAGCCATTTTGGTTGAAACAACATGAACAACAAAAGTAGATGAAGGACAAAGAAGCGATTGATTTGATGAGTGGGCATGGATGGATATGTCTTTTTTGAGGAAATTAAGAATGAAGAAAAAGACAGTTAATTATTACAACATTTGATACTGGAAACTAATTAATTGGGAGTAAGAAATCGAGAGTGATGTATGTTGTGAATGTATGTGATGATCATATGATTTTGATGACTTAGTGAATAAGGTAAGAATAGCTTGTGGCCATGGTTTTGTTGAGGAATTTTTTCTTGTGTTAGAGATGGAGGAAACGAATCAAGACCCGAAATTGCTGCTTATTCTCAATCCCAAAGCCCAAGTAATACCATTCATTACTTTTTATAGTTTTGCTCACATCCTTGCTTCTTCTTTAATTTCTCTATTCTCCGACTCTTTCTACGTAAGCTAAGCTCTCTTTCACTTTATATTTTTTTTAATTATTAACTTCACTAAGCTAATTTTAAGATAACACATATAATTATTAATTAGACACAAATTTGATAGCAAGATATAGAAAATTTTCATACGAATTTAATCCTTTCCCACGAACTTAGTTTTCTGTGTCTGTCTCCCTTTGCGATTCTCTTCTTTAAACTTTATAAGATATCATCACATAATTAAGGAATGGTATGAACAAGCTAGGGAAAAATGGCTTTTTTCTTTTCAAGTTGCACGAGTGTATTGCTTTGCTGGTGGTAAAGTGGCATTTGAAATTTGAATAATTTTCGAAAAATTGAATTTAACTTTTGGTGTTTCTTGTGTATATATATAATTAACTATATATCTAGGGGTGTTCAGCGGTTCGGACCAACCCGTCAACCCGCAAAAACCAACCCAACTCGCAGGTTTGGGTTGGTTTGGTTTGGGCTGGCGGGTTGGTTTGGTTTGAAAATTCCTAGCCCGCAGTGGTTTGGGTTGGGCTGCGGGTTTCAGAATTCTGAGCCCGCTCAACCCAACCCAACCCGCCAACCCGCCACTTATGTATTTTTTATTTT